>VYZP01018851.1:0-13533 GCA_013400635.1 Hypocryptadius cinnamomeus | reverse complement strand
GTTCAAACAGTGCAAAAATTAAGCGCTTCCTTCTTTTGGATCAAACGTGTAATTTGTCATAAAAATACTTAGCCTGAACTGCTGGAGGGATAATATTTAGTCAATCACTGGTGTAAAGTTGCAGACAATACTTTCTTACTTTACTTAGATCCATGGACTTTCTAATATGACAAAATTTGCCTTAAAAGAATTGCATCACTCAAGCATGCTCTTTTGTTTTCCTCAGAAACCTCTGCATTTGAAGTAGGCTCTTGTAAAATGTTGTACTGAGCTTGCTCAACAGAGGAGTCTAGAAAATAGCAACAATAATATTTTAAAACACTTCAGTTCTAATTAGTTCATCTATAAAACCTGCGCTTCCTTATGATAGGTAGAAACCTGTGGTAGCACAATACCACACAATACAAGCCATGACTATATTTAGGCATGATTATATGTAAATATATATATAAATATTGACCCTATGCAGTCACTTGACCTATCACCTCTGTGCAAAGGTGTAATTGTGAAAGTGAGTTCTAGAGGGTGGGTGATTTTCTTCTCTTCATAGCTCAAACCTACCAGCAGCTTTAACTAATGTTATCAAATTTTTCAGTGTAGTTTCAAAGAAGCAGTGAAGTCCCATAGATTTGGTTTCTCAGGCTTGAATATCCTCTGCTTTTCTGATATTTAGGATTGTATTTGTGATATTAAGCTAAGTCTTCACGAATGCAAACAGAAACCTGTAAGCCTGCTACCTTAATTAAAAAAAAAGACTTAACTGAAATTCTGGAGGGGCCTTCAATTTGATCTATTATTAAATAGCTTAATTTTGATAGTTTAGGGCAGGGGTTGCAGCTACAGGCACTGATTATTTTTTCTCATAGTCTCGTGATAATTAGAATTAGTGTTGTCTTTTACGTTAGCTATTGTTACCGGATTTCAAGAGAATGGCTTGAGTTTTATTAAAAATTCAAATGGCTTGAACCATTAAAAATTCAATGGCTTGGATTTTTATAACAATGGCATGAGTTTTCCAATATTTTCTGCTCCTCCAATATATGAAAAATATATTAAAAATATGCTCCTCACTGAGTGATAGCTTGCATATAATTTACTCCTACTGCTCATGCAGTGCCAAAAGATGTGTTTCAATTAATTAAGAATGTACATTGTGTTTTTGTTTATCCATCATACCTCTGCATAGCTACATAGGTACTTTATTCACCATACTGCACTCTGAGCCAGCTGTAGTCAGTTATATGCCTGTCAGGCCATTGTCCTACCTGCTAGTAGAAATATTCAGTAATTGATCTCATCAATTACGCCCTTCCTATTTCACTGTATCACCAAAACTGCAGTCTCAGTTGTTCTGGACCCTCTGTAAACTTAGTGGTTCTGACTTCATGCAGCACTCTGCAGAGCCAGTTTTCTGAATGGATCAGTGCCCAGCAAAAAGGGACAGCAGATAGTACAGTTCTTTCCTTCTCTTCCTCATTCTTTGTTGTGCAGGCATTGCAAATCTAAGAAGTAATACAATTTTGAAGTCCTTAAAACTGAGGAGTTTTCTGAAGTAACTGTCCTAATATCCTCTTGCATGTTTGCTTCCTCGCCTGCTTGGATACCTTTGTCATTGCTTGCCACTGGCAGAAAGGATTCACCAGCTGTGTTTGTACCCTAGAGGTGTAAAAAAGAAGTGGAAGTATTTTTTATAAGTCTATTAAGATGCTAAAGGAATTCAGAAAATATGAAGATGCTCAGTCTTAAATCACCACAGAGTTATTTTTCATGGACATTGCAACTCAAAAAGTGTGAGTAAAGTTATTTATTTGCCCATCTGTCTATACATACTCTTTTCAAACCTGAAAACACAGAAACTGTAAATGTACTTTAGCTGCAACTGTGCAGGACACTGAACACTTCTCCAGAAAATGTTAGACTTTGATTGTTAAGATTTAGACCAGCATCTTCAGTGATTGAAACCACTCTTCTGCTGAACAGCCTGAGGGAAGGCAGTTGTGAGAAAACTGCACAGAAAACTGTAGAAACAGAATGTGAGACAGGTTCAAATCATGACTTAAAAACTAGGCTCAAATGCTGAAAATATTGACATGATTCTAAATTATTATTCCTATAAGTAAAAATAATTCATTTGACAATATTACATACAGCATTTGTCCATGCAGTCCATTAAAGCTACAGTCAAGCTTGTACCATGGAGACAGCTGAGTGTGAATCTGGTTTTGCACCAAAGCAGAACATCTGTAGTGATGCCACGCTGGTCATGGACTTGCTGAAAACATACTTTGCAAGGAAATTAATGTTAGAATTTGATACAATCAGTGCAGTATAAGCAATCACTTTATAATTGTCAGTAAGTACTTTTCTAGTAGCCTTTCCTTGGGAGCACTATAAACAACCAGTAAATCAGGATATAAAAGCATCTGAGACTGAACTGACATGTGGAGACCAAATGGTCACAGAGACAGGAGCACTGCTAGTGCAGATCTGTCCTCACCACTAAGGAGGGACCAGCCTCCCTGCCCATGGTGGGGGAGATGGGACAGCCTGAGGGAGGAGCCAGGCAGATCAGGGTAAATGCTCCTCGCAGAAAGCCCTGCCCCTTGGCAGCAGTACTGGTGGTGGTGTCTGGGGAATAAAGTTTGGAGAGGAGGTGGGACAGGTCAGGGCAGCATTCCCAGCCAGACAGAGCCCCAAAGCTCTTTGCCCCTCAGTGACCAGAGCTCCTCTGTGTCACAGAAACAGAGAGGGAATACCTGGCTCTGACTGAGCCAAGTTCCCATGGCAGATGGCAGCAGGCAGCCACTCCGCACCTCTCACTCTGGAGGATTCTCCACAAGGATGACGCTGCCTTTAGCACTGAGGGACAGGATGGGTTTTTGAGAGTCAACAGGGTTTAACCCATCCAATGGAGAGTTAATCTCAGAGCTAAAACCAAGAACTGAGTTGTAATTGTTATCCAGACAGTAGTGTGTTATGTTTGAGCCTGTTGGGCCATTGCTGAAGGTGTAGCTTCCCTGACTGGCCTGATGTGCAGGACTGACTGCTCTTCATGAGTGTAAACACTTGAGCAGGAACACTGCTTTTGCACTATATAGGGATGGTTATTCTTATTTAAGAGGATTATTTGGAAATTGTCTATTGTTTCATGATGCTGAAATGGTAAAGTCAGATATGAGTCTTAATTGCTATACTTCATTGGATTTTGTTTAGCCCAGGTCTGCATATATTTCACATTGGCATTATTTGGATTCCTTTAACACTAAAATTAATAAACTAGGAAATTTTATAATGAGCCCTCATTTCATTGAGGCTGCAACATCAGCCTAAGGCAAAAACAACAGAATTTTTTGCATTATTACTTTAATGTAACACTCAATAGAAGCAAAGATGCAGGAAAACAAGATTTTTTTTTTTCTCATCAGATACAATTTAAAGACTTGAGATATACAGAAGGATTAAAAGATAAAGAAAGGTGTGAACATACTTGAGGGTCATGCAAGGGACAACTCTTACATTTCTGATAAAAATAGAAGTTTTTAATTTATAGCAAAAAGCAAAAAGGGATAATACAAGTGCTTTATCACCACTTTATATAAGAAGATTCATAAGTGTCACCTTACTTTTAAAATCACTTTCCCCAATTGCACTGCCCTTTGCTTTTTTTGTCACTCCAGCCCAGGCTGCCAAATAGAGCAGGCTTAGATTATCCCATGGTGATGCAGCTTCTGCTGGGAAATTTTGACTTACTGTCAGTGCCAATCTTCACTTGATAGTGAAGCCCAAACAAAACTGAAGTCTTTCAACCCCTGTGGATCACTGTTCTCTTTCCAGTGGTTGTGCCATTTTTCACTCGTGGGCATAGGTCATTTTTCACAAAGTTTCTGTGACATTTCACCTGACAAATATGCCAAAGTTAGCTAGCTGTGCATGACTTCATAAAGGAATCCATCGTCTCACCAGCATTTCCAAATTGCTTTCAGATAAGAAGAACACAGACTATAATATTGCATGTTTGAAGAAAATTTTCACTCTGTGTAGACATGTACATTTTAGAGTATGTTCTGAACAGCTGGAAATAGATGGTTAAAAAATAAAATACAGGTCCATCACTAATGAAGGGATCTCTAGTGTAAGATGTGGATATATCAGGTTATACCATCATCCAGATGAATGTTTTGCTGATTCTGACAAAATTGTAGCTGACTCTTTTAGGACTCAGGGCCATCAAATGAACCTTGGCGAGCAATTTTTTCACTTGAACTCTCTGGGAAATATGATACAGTAATATTTTTAAATGTTCTCTCACTAAATGCCCCATTTTTATGATGCAAAACTTGGTGCACTTTTGCTTTGGTCACTCTGTGGATATTTTTTTGACAGAGTTTCTATTAAAAAAACTTATTGCAGTAGAACACCAGCCATAGAAGATTTCCACTCAAGGAGGAAATTGGCTCTTATCTCCCAGTAAATGATGTACCATGAAATAAATATGCTGTAACTGATTTTCTGATGTGCCTTCTGTTACCATTACTTAATCATAAAAACTTTGCTAAAAATAAACTTCCCCAACTGCTATTAATATGTAGAAAAGTCTCCCACTTGAACAAGAGAAAAATACTACTGTGCAGAGTGCATCTCGAAACCTACTGGCTGTCATAAGGCACCTCAATGTTTGTCATCACTTGCACATATTTCATATATAAATTGCCATATAGTTTTCATTATTTATTTATCTGGCCTATGATTTACCCATGAACACTTACAAAATGATAAAATTATATGTATGAAATATCCATTAAATATGTCCTTTAAAAGAATGACAAAGCAACAGAACCAGTTGCTGTCTTTTACTTTTCCATATTGTTCTATTCTATTTCCATTTGTTTTCAGTCTTCCATGTCATCAGTTCTGCCTTATAATGCAATTTTTATTTATTTGGTGGGGTAAAGTGCATTTTATTTATTACAGTGATGTACACTTTGAATTTACCAACACATTTTCTACTGCTTGCCTACTTAGGTGTTAGGTTCCATTTCAGGGGATCTGTCAATAATTTGAAGAGAGTACTGATGCAAAAATTCTTCTTCAGGAACAAATGCAGGTTTTGTTCTTTTGATGGGAATCTATCTACTTGTAACCAGTTAATTTTGCTGACACAATGCAGCCTAACATAACTGTTATGCACATTGACCAAACATCTAGGTCAAAAAAAGACGAAAAATTAAAAAGAAAATCTATTAGTATTTTTAAGTGTACCTTCAATAGCTCTTCGCAGTGTCTGTCTGCAAGGCAAACAGCTATTTCCAGTCCTAACTACTACTTCTCTGGCACAGCCATTTACTTATGTGACAGAAATCTGGGCTTCACTGGTAATAGTAAAATTGGTGTACTTAGTGGATTTCGTTAAAAATGGAGAGAAAAGAAATTGTGATGATATTTAAGAAGCAGATCATTCTTAAAATTTATTTATCCTTTGCAATGGCCGGCTGTTTTTCAGGATTGAAGTTTCATGTAGCAAAACCATAAGTTCCCTGCTTCTCCTCTGTGAGTGAGCAGAACACTTTTAACAGGCGCACCATCAATGCTAGCATCCTAGCCAATTACTGACAGTAACATTTAAAGCATTTATCTCTAGCACATGGCAAATCTGCCTCCAAGCTAACTGATGGATTTAAAATTATTCATAGTACAACTTGTTATGGTGTGATACTGACACTGAATCATGAATTAGATAGCACCAGCATTTTTTTTTTATTTTTATGTAGATCATTGAAAGCTCAGTGATGTCCACAGTGCCATGTTTTACATGGTTAGTTGGTGTGCATAAGTAGCTTGAGATTGGGCAGCTCCTGGTGCTATGAGTGTGTGGCAACCAGAGCTCTACCTCCCTGAAACATGAGTGTATGGTATCACCCAATCTACTTCCCAGCTACCTCATGTACAACATGGAAATGTTAATTGTCTGGACATCCCACAACAATTCTCACTCAAGTGATGAATGTTGAGCTAGATGGATCCTTAAATGCCCCTTCCAACTCCAGCCATTTTATGATTCTAAATGTGGATGATTATTATTACTTTTGAGGAATAAAAGCCAATTGAGTCTAGCCAGATTTAATCTGAGAATGTTAATTTTCTTGTTTTCTTATAAATCTCTACAGTTAAATCCTAGCATTCTAGAAGCATCTTTTGAACATGAGTCAGATTTTACAGGGTCAAATTTTTCAGGTTTTTTTTTCATTTAGCAAAATGCTGAACAACTGAAACTGTATTTTTAATAAATGTGAAATAATGCCCCACTGATATCATGATACAATACCTATCCCACCTTTATGTGTAAGGTAGAAGTAAGAAAATAGAATCAGTCTGGTACAAAATTTATTATACCAAATGTTAGTGGTCAATTTGCATCAGTATTCAATGTTATGCCTGTAGAGGTTGAACTGCAACATCAGCTGTCTCATAACAATGACAGAAACTTTCTCACACAAAGTGATGCTACTAAAATTTCTTTGTTAAACACAGAATCCTGGAAAAAAAGTGTTGCAATTTATTCCTGTTACTTTATGTGACAATACACTCACATAAATATAGTACCATTTTGATTATCTGAAATATAACCAGGCAAACCTCATCATATTTGAGAGTTTGGTGGAGTTTTTTTGTATGAAAAATTCTGATCAGGATCATTCCAACATACCTTATGGATGAGAAAGTAAGAACTCTTAAAAAAACTGAGTTTAGCAATGACAGCCATTGGATTATAATAATATAAAATATAATCTAATGCAGAAAGCATTAATTAAGTGAGAACAGGACACAAAGACCATAGAAGCTTCTGCTGAGTGTGTTAGGGGTTATTATCATTGTTCTTATTTGGGGCTAATGAATCTATCAAGGGTGTTCTGGTTCTTTAGAAGGCCATGGTTTCCACATGCCTGCCCAAGGCAATATTTATTTAATGGTTTGTATAAAATTTTAAATCTCCAAAATTTTCTATTTTATAAAAGACTGAATGCTTATTTAGCTTTTGAAAGCATGAAATTGAACGCATGAAGCAAATGACATATTTTTAGATATTTTTCAAAGACTTGGTAAACTGTAAGTCTACTGTCTAATTTTTCTCCTAATTTATACTAATTTTATCCATGGTGATAAAAGTTGATTCTGCAATGCTCTCATTTGTATGATTTAAATTAACGTGTTTTACTCTGTACTGAAATGTACTAAAAGGAATCACCATTCATATGATTAGATCTTATTTGAGGGCACAGTAATGAGCAGTTGAAGAACAGTAGCATTTTAAGCTACTACATCTAATTCATAAATGAACATGAATATAGTATCAGCATTTCCACTACTTCTAAAATTGTAGCTCATTTGGAAAAAGATTTTCCTTCTGTCGTTTTAAAATTAACAAGTTCTTATTCTCTCTATGTATGTCCTCTGGAATTCTTTTTCAGATGAGTTAGTTAAAGTTCAATTCTTTCATTAGATGGTAATATTATTGAGAAGGATAAAAATGCAATGAATTAGGGCATGAATTAAATTTCATTTACAGATAGAGAGATGAAGAGCAGATATGTCTCGATGAACATGAGGGTTTTTACCAGGAATTCCTCCCGTGACACCAGAATGCATACAGAATGCATGCAGTGAAGAAATAATTGAGGCTTCAGGGCTTCTTGAGCTCTTATGCTGGTAGAAACCAGTTTCATAACAGATGATACTGTCTTTTATTTCTTTTGACATTAGAAATGGTGGTTTGTTAAATTTTGCTATGCCTATATACTTTTTAGTCATCAAGACTTTTTTTAATTTGCAGTTGGCAACAGTGGAATTTGATGTTTTCTCTCATTATCCTCAGCAAATGTGCTGAAAGTTACAATAGCGTTTTTGAGTTTTCAGATTCTGAAGATAAATATGAAGTTTTTCAGAAAAGAAAAGAAAAATCAGTTCTGGAACTAATGTCTTGTCTGCTAGAAGAGTGTCCAAAGAACTATTTCATGGAATTCATATTTTCCCACAGTTTTCAGTTGTTTTGCTGTTTCAAGGACACTGTGTTCAGGGAGGAAAGAAGCCCTCAGCCCAACTGAAACAGTTTGAGATTCTTCTGCTTGTATTCTTCATATAGTGGAATTAAACAGTGGGACTTTTTATTTGTAGGAAATTGTAGATACCAGAAGTTACATCATGGTGTGAGTGGCATGACATCTGAGTAACAGCCCCAAAGGGACAAGGGGTGGGTTTTGTGTAAATTGTCCATTTTCATTAAGTGCTGTGATTATGTTATTTTGCTTTTGTATGTGGAATTTTTGTCTTGCTTTGTTTAGTTAGTTTTGTTGATGTGAGCGTAGGTTCTGTGATGAATGTGGCTTTTTGCTGATAATTCATATACATGTGATTCACAGGGTGGAATGTATTGGGTTTGCATGGCCAGAAGGGGGGTTACAGGGGTGGCTTCTGTGAGAAGCTGCCAGAAGCTTCCTCCATGTCCAGCAGAGCCAATGTCAGCTAGCCAAGGCAGATGTGGTGTCAGCAACGGCTGGCCAATTAGAAATTACAGTAGTGCCTTTGTGATAACATATTTAAGAAGAAAGAAAAAGGTTATTGCTCAGGTGTAATTGTGGCCAGAGGAGAGTGGGGTGAGAACATGTGGGAGGAACAGCTCTGCAGACTCCAACGTCAGTGCAGAAGGAGGGGCAGGAGGTGCTCCAGGTGCCAGAGCTGAGATTCCCCTGCAGCCTGTGGTGCAGCCCATTGTGAGGCAGCTGTGCCCCTGCAGCCCATGGAGGGCCATGGGGATGCAGAAATCCACCTGCAGCCCTTGGAGGAACCCCACACTGGAGCAGGTGGGTGCCTGAGAGGAGGCTGTGACCCCATGGGAGGCCTGTGCTGGAGCAGGTTCCTGGCAGGGACCTGTGGACCCTTGGAGAGAGGACCCTATGCAGGAGCAGATTTCCTAGTAGGACTTGTGACCCCGTGGGGCAGCCACATTGGAGCAGCCTGTCCTTGAAGGACTGCACCCCATGGAAGAACAACCCACGTGGCAGAAGTTTTTAGAAGACTGTTGCCTGTGGGAGGGACCCTATACTGGAGCAGTGGCAGGAACACCTTGCGATGAACTGACCATAATCCCCATTCCCTGCCTCCCTGTGTCACTGTGGGGGGAGGAGTCAGAGCTGAGAAATTATTTTTAAGGTCTTATTTTACTTCTCATTACCCTGCTCTGACTTTTTTTTTATTATTCTATTACTATGTCTTATTAGAGACTGTTTTGCCCATGCCAGTATTTGGTGAGTCATCTCTCTCTTGTAATTATCTCCACTCACAAACCCCCTGTTACATTTTCTCTCCCCTGTCCAGCTGCGAGGTTTTGGTGGGTGTCTGGCATCCAGCCAGGGTCAGCCTCTTACACATGGCTTCAAAGAGCAATGTGTATAAATTCATGAGATAAAGGTTCCTTAGAAGACATTAAATGCAAAGACAAAACCTTTGTCTTATAAAGTCCACGAGTTGCAAATCATTGAAGGGTGGCAGAATACTTTTCAGATGCATCACTATGTACTTGCCATGTTTCTGTCTCCCTCTGTGACGTCCATTCAGCCCCTGTCATCAAAAGAATCATGGGTTAGGCTGTGGCTGCACAAATTTTTCTTTTGACACGAAGATTTCAGCTCAGCTCATATGCAGGTTTCACCTGTGTAACAGCTTGCCTATTTCTAGGCACAACAATTCAGGTCCCTCCTTCATAATTCTCCATTTGGAAATCCTATTTCTGATGTTTCTCTTAGCAGAGCTGTAATGTATGATCTGCAGTGGCTGCTTCCCACACCTCCTAGGAGAAAAGAAGGATTTCTTCTCTAACTGAAGAGAAAAAATTATTAACTTAGTTTGTTGACCAGGACTTTGGGGTTTTGTCTCCTTGACACATAAACATAAGAAAAGAAGAATCAACAGGTTTTGGCTCCAGACAACTCCTTATGTAAATATGAGAATCAAATTGAAGACCAGGCAGTACATTTTTACAGCAGTAGTTTCAGTTTAGTCACCACACTTCCTGTTTCATGGCAGAGTTGTATGTCATAGTAGCAGATAAATTCATTTACTGCCGAAGGAGGCCACACAGTTCTTAATATATATGGAAATTTCCCATAGATTAAAAAGCAATTATGTCAGCTTGTAAGACTTAGGTGGTTGGGTAAGGTGCTATTCTATGTTCGTGTTATCATTTTCTCTCTTGTTCCTCTTCTACAGTTTTAAACACGTCTAACAAAGCCAACATGATCTCTCATCAAGACCACTACTGTGTGCTCTTAGCAATGCCAGCATGATTTTAAAATTCATTTTATATTTGGATATAATTTTGAATGAGTTCTACTTATTTCACACAATTTGTTCTTTATAATCATCATGAAACTACTTTCAAAACATTTGCTGCTCAGAGACAAAGCAACATGCACTATATAATGAGGTTTTAAACATTTTTTGTTTATTTACATGCTGTGCATAAAAGAAAAAAAAACAACAAGTTTTCATTCTTTTGGTCCAAGGTATGAAAAAGAGAATAAGTTTATTTTTATGATGTTTTATATTGTTAAAAATGGTTGCCCACATTTAGTGGTAGTAGCCACTATCATACATTGCTTTACAGACTCTTTATTTTCGATTTATACTACTGTGTCTCACATAAGGAAGCACAGTAGAAAAACAAGCCAAATGGCACATTTCAAATTTTATAGACATACATTAAAATAAACGTGAATTTAAATCAGTCTAAACAAGACTGCTCACTGTCTGAGTCTACTAGACATTAGATAATAAAGGTGAAGAGCATTTTACAAAATGACAGATGTTAGTTATTTTGTGCCTTATATTCAAGTTATAAAATGGAAGTGCTATACTAATGACATCAGGTTTTTTTCCACTTGTTTTTTTACTTTGTGGGAGGCTATTTGACTTCAGGAAAGTGCGTAGTAGTATTTTTTTTCAAATAAGTGTTTTCATTCATCTTTCTGTTTTAAAAATCTGGAAGTAATAGCTGACAGTCCAAAACTAATTAAAGTAATTTAGTGGATAAATTACATTAAAGCTGTATTGAATCATTTACCTGCAGTTCACCCACTGTGGTACTTTTTAGTAGGTTTGTCACCAGATGAATGTAAAATCCAGAAAAACAATTACATTTTCCAATATGAAATCCATCAGCACTGAGACTGTTAGGAAGTAAATATCTGAGGTGTGACTACACGTAAGGTATAGTTCAAAGATGAAAACTCAAAAAGCACTAAAATGCAGAATGTACTTTTTTAATAATTAGATACCACAAGTTAAAAGGGCAGGTGTTCCTTATGCTGGAACATGTTCTTCTGAGCATGTTTTGATTTTATCACCCTTTCAGTGTGTCTTGGGATTGTGTTTATTTCAAAGGAATAATCAGCACTGCTACTGTTCTAAGCTGCATCTGAGCTATGCCGAATGATAGTTCATTTAAACCTTGTTTTTACCTCTCACACCAATTTTTCATCTATGATTAGAAAAATAAGTAATTTCCTACATTACTATTTATAGCCTAGCATATATTTGTAAGGCAGATGGGGAATATGTACTTAAAAGTAACAGTAAATATGATTGCAGTATTGTTTGATTCTCTGCTTTCATGTAGTTTTTTGTTTTCATGTACCAGAAAATGATGATATTGTGTGACATTAGTGGCAGAGCTGTGACATTGTAAGGTTATTTTATAATTGTATACTAGATTGGGAAAAAAAATTTAGAAAATTGATATTACTGTAGTGCAGGTAGTTCTCAAAATGAAAATTAATTCTAGTCCTGCAACTACTTTAAATAAGATTTCCCATCCTAAGGTACCATGTCCTATCAGAAAGGAAATGTTAGTAACTGTGCTTTGTTTTATAAGAGCAGAGCCTGGGAGAGACTCCTCTCTGCACAGTTCAGGTCCGTAGTTTTTGGAGGTAAAGAATTAAAAGTGTTACTTGAACTATGCTTGTGAAACTAAAAGTGACTATAGTAAATTCTTGGTGCAACCTCTAGCTCTCTAGCTGTTCTTTGGTTGCACCAGTGATGCAGTTAAAATGGTGTGGGTTTTTTTGTTTGTTTTTTTTACAATGGCTCTCAGAAATATTATCTGCCTCCTTTATTTCTCCTTTTCAATACCTACCATTGCATTTTGCCAGCCCTGCCATTCTCAATGACTTTTTAGATTTTGCTGGAGGAAAACCAGTTGGTACACAAAGAGGACTGTCAAGAGAGTGATACCTCAATTAATTCTAATCTAGAAATTCTTGTTCTGAATTCTGTTACCTCAGACATTTCAGCCATTTTTTTGAAATTCTTGTGTTTACCAGTCAATGAAGATTTTAAAAGTTGGCTGTTCAGCCTTATTACTGTAGGCAGATGTATAATTCCCAGCTATTATTTTCAGTATCCAAGGCTGAGCAAGGACCTTCATCTTCTCTTCAGAATTATTGATAGTTGGTTTCTATAAAATGACAACAACCTGCATTGCAATGCTTTCTAGAGAGCCTGAAAGTATTTTTCCTAGAGCACTGTTGTAGTTTAAGGAGCCCAGGAGGCAGCTCAATCCAGTACAGCTGTTCCCTCCCTCCCTCCCAGTGGGATGGGGAAGAGAAATGGAAGGTAGAAGTGAGGAGCACTGTTTTCATTGCAAAACCAAAATATAACACCACATAGCTATGCTTCTATCACAGCTAAACCAGTGCAGTCGTGCAATTGAAATTTACTGTGGAACCTCTGAGATTTAAAACTGAAAAAATAATAAGTAACAACCACAAGAAAAGTACTGAACTTTATTAAGTAGCTCTTGACGTTATAATTAATGCAGCAAAAGACTGGCCTAGTCAACAATTAATTCTGTTCTAGATTATTGGTTAATTTAAGCTATACAAAAACAAATTTAATCTTTTTATATTTTGATAGTATGCTCCAATATGTTAGGTAATATAAATAAATTAGTGTAAAACGGTAGATAAACTGTTATTTAATAGGTATCAGCCATAGGCCAGCGATAAATGGAATGAAGTAAAAAATGGCCATCTGTAAAAGATTGGTTATTTTTTTATCAGTACATCAGACTATAGGTTTAGTTTGCTAAATGCCAGTTATACTAAATTACATAGGTAGAAGTATTTGAGTTTCAAACCTTTTCTGCTAACAAACTGCTGCTGCAATGTAGATATCAGTGGTTTCAAGTTTAAAAAATGCTGACCAGCCCTCTTGCCTATAATGTCCTTTGTCAGCAGCTCTAAGGTCAGAAACAGAAATATACCAGCTGAGAACCTGGAAGGGTTTTTAACTTTCCATTAGTGAGGGCAGCAGACTTTCTAGCTCCAATACTTTGGGATTTCTGGTATCACGTAATCCTGATGAACATCTTGCCTCACGTATTTCTGTCTGCCTTAGTAGGCAGCTGATGGAAAGACTGTCAAAGCTAAATCTAAAATTGATATCAAACCTGAGGTGAAGTATTAATCTCTCAGCCTTGGAATG
>VYZP01018849.1:0-28486 GCA_013400635.1 Hypocryptadius cinnamomeus | reverse complement strand
CTGAGAATTCCCTGCATTTCAGATTCCAGCAGAGTCCAACCTGTGACTGACCCCACCTTGCCACCAACCCAGAGCACCGAGTGCCACATCCAATCATTCCTTGGACACCTCCAGCGATGGAGACTCCAAACCTCCCCGGGTATTCCAAGGATTTAATCACCCTTTCTGTGGAAAAATTCCTCCTGACGCCCAACCTGAACCTCCCCTGGCACAGCTTAAGGCAATACCAGCATCCTTCCTGCTCTCCACCCCCGGGATTTGGGACAGCTGAGGGGCTTTTCCCAAGCACGAGGCAGGAGGGGTGGGAGAAGGGAAGCGTCACCTTTTGTCGATGGAGTCGATGTTGGAGTGCAGCAGCCACAGCTCCTCGGCGTTGTCCTGCCGCCGCGACGAGAAGATCAGGTGGTGGCCGGTCAGGCACAGCGTCCCCTCCACGGCCGGGTGGAACGGGCGGTGCAGCGCCACGTTATCCGCTCGGGGCGTCTTGATCAGCTCGGCGAACTCCATGCTGCAGGGGAAAACCCACCGGGAAAATTCACCGGGAAAACGGGCGGCAGCCTCGGGAACACCGGCAGGGCCCGGCCGGGAAAGCCGGGGAGGGCGTGTGCGGTGCCGCCCGGGCAGGCGGGGGCATCACCCGCGGTGGCGGCGGCTCCGGGGACCGAGAGCGATGCGGGAGCGGGAGAGACCCGCACCGGGCCGCCCGCTCTCCCTCAGGGCCGGACCGGGGCTGCCGGGAGGGCGTTACGGAGGGGAGCGGGGGGCGGGCGGCGCGGGCAGACCCTCGGTGCTGGCTCGGGGAGGGTCGGGGCGCCGGGGGAGCCGCAGGAGCCCCGGGGCCCCCGAGATTCCCGGGATTCCCGGGAGCCGCCGGCGGAGCGGGATGGGCCGGAAGCGCCGGCCGGGAGCCTCCCGGGTCACGTGACGCGCACCCGGACCAATCCGCGCTCGGGATCGGCACGGAGACAGCGAGGCGCGGAAAGGGTCCGGCGCGCGACACGGCCCCGCCACAAACGTTCCGCGGGAATGCATGGTAATAGCGGGGGCGTGGCCGGAGGAGGAGCCAATGGGGAGGGGCGGGGGCATGGGCGGGGCTTGGGGAAGGGCGGGGATAGCGCGGGAATGGGAACGGGAATGGGAACGGGAGTGGGAACGGGAATGGGAGCGGGAACAGGCAGGGAATGGGAATGGGAATGGAAATGGAAATGGAAATGGAGAGGGACTAGGAACCGGAATGGGAATGGGAACAGGCAAGGACTGGGAATGGAGCGGGAATGGGAACAGGAATGGGAACGGGAATAGGCAGGGATTGGGAATGGAGCCGGAATGGGAATGGGAATGGGAGCGGGAATGGGAACAGGAATGGAGCAGGAACAGGCAGGGAATGGGAATGGGAATGGAAATGGGAATGGAGCTGGAATAGGAACAGGAATGGGAATGGTAACAGGCAAGGACTGGGAATGGGAGCGGGAATGGGAACGGGCAGGGATTGGGAATGGAGCCGGAATGGGAATGGGAATGGGAGTGGGAATGGAACGGGAATGGGAACAGGAACGGGAATGGGAACAGGCAGGGATTGGGAATGGAGCCATAATGGGAATGGGCATGAAGCGGGAATGGGAACGGGAACAGGAACGGGAACAGGAACAGGCAAGGATTGGGAATGGGAAGGGGAACAGGCAAGGATTGGGAATGGAGCGGGAATAGGAACAGGAATGGGAGCGAGCAGGGATTGGGAATGGAGCGGGAATGGGAACAAGCAAGGAATGGGAATGGGAACGGGAATGGAGCAGGAACAGGCAGGGAACGGGAATGGGAATGGAAATGGGAATGGAGTGAGAATAGGAACAGGAATGGGAATGGGAACAGGCAAGGACTGGGAATGGAGCGGGAATGGGAACAGGAATGGGAACGGGAATAGGCAGGGATTGGGAATGGAGCCGGAATGGGAATGGGAATGGGAGCGGGAATGGGAACAGGAATGGAGCGGAAACAGGCAGGGAATGGGAATGAGAATGGAAATGGGAATGGAGCTGGAATAGGAACAGGAATGGGAATGGTAACAGGCAAGGACTGGGAATGGGAGCGGGAATGGGAACGGGCAGGGATTGGGAATGGAGCCGGAATGGGAATGGGAATGGGAGTGGGAATGGAACGGGAATGGGAACAGGAACGGGAATGGGAACAGGCAGGGATTGGGAATGGAGCCATAATGGGAATGGGCATGAAGCGGGAATGGGAACGGGAACAGGAACGGGAACAGGAACAGGCAAGGATTGGGAATGGGAAGGGGAACAGGCAAGGATTGGGAATGGAGCGGGAATAGGAACAGGAATGGGAGCGAGCAGGGATTGGGAATGGAGCGGGAATGGGAACAGGCAGGGAATGGGAACGGGAATGGTGTGGGAATGGGAACAGGCAGGGACTGGGAATGGAGCGGGAATGGGAATAGGAATGGGAACAGGCAGGGATTGGGAATGGAGCGGGAATGGAACGGGAACAGGCAGGGATTGGAAATGGAGCCAGAATGGGAATGGACAGGGAATGGGGACGGGAATGGGAGTGGGAAGGGATTGGGAATGGAGCGAGAATGGAGTGGAAATAGGAACGGGAATGGGAGCGGGAATGGAACGGGAATGGGAGAGGGCGGGGATTGGGAATGGAGCAGGAATGGGAGCAGGCAGGGATTGGGAATGGAGCGGGAATGGGAATGGGTAGGGATTGGGAATGGAGCGAGAGTGGAGTGGGAATAGCAACGGGAATGGCAGCAGGAATGGGAACAGGAATGGGAGCGGGCAGGGATTGGGAATGGGAGCAGGAATGGGAAGGGATCAGGAATGGATCGGGAATGGAGCAGGAGCAGGCAGGGATCGGGAATGGATCGGGAATGGAGCAGGAACAGGCAAGGATCGGGAATGGAGGGGGAATGGAGCAGGAACAGGCAGGGACCGGAAATGGAGCAGGAGCAGGCAGAGACAGGGAATGGAGGGGGAATGGAGCAGGAACAGGCAGGGATCAGGAATGGATCGGGAATGGATCGGGAATGGAGCAGGAACAGGCAAGGATCGGGAATGGAGGGGGAATGGAGCAGGAACAGGCAGGGACCGGGAATGGAGCAGGAGCAGGCAGAGACAGGGAATGGAGGGGGAATGGAGCAGGAACAGGCAGGGATCAGGAATGGATCGGGAATGGATCGGGAATGGATCGGGAATGGAGCAGGAACAGCAGGATGCCGGAGCCGCAGCCCGGACCGGGCAGGGAGCAGAGCGGGGGTCGGTCCCCCCGAGGCCGTCGGCAGCCGCAGTTTGGGTACAAACCCGCGGGAATTGAGCACACGCGGCCAGGTCCCTGCTGACCCCAGCCCAGCGCCGTCCCCCCCCTGCAAAAAGTGGGGAAAAGGCCAAAAATTCAGCCTGGCCACACCACACGTGGTGTTTTCTGAAATCCCCCTCAGGTTCTTCTCCAAAGCCACCCAGCTGTGGCAGGGGGATGGTCCCTGTCCCCTCATGCTGCCCCAGCAGAACCCCCCCTACTCTGGGTTTGTGTTTCCATCGTGGAATTACTTTGCTTTGGGTTGGAAGGACCTTAAAGCTCATCCCATTCCCACCCCATGCCATGGGCAGGGACACCTTCCATTATCCCAGGTTGCTCCAAGCCCTGTCCAGCCTGGCCTTGGACACTTCCAGGGATCCAGGGGCAGCCACAGCTTCTCTGGGCACCCTGTGCCAGGGTCTGCCTACCCTCACAGGGAACAATTCCTTCCCAATATTCCATCCATCCCTGCCCTCTGGCAGTGGGAGGCCATTCCCTGTGTCCTGTCCCTCCATGCCTTGTCCCCAGTCCCTCTCCAGCTCTCCTGGAGCCCCTTTAGGCTCTGGAAGTTGTGACACTGCCAACATCCCACAGCCAGCGGTGAGGCTGCAGGGTCAGGGGTGGATAAACTCGAGTGCTTTTCCATGGTTTATTCCTGTAAAGTTCAGCCCTGTCAGGAAGAGCTTGGCACAGCTAAAACCCAAACCTTAGCACCAAATTCATTAGCAGAGGTGTGAGCAGGAATGTGGATCCCTGGAAGTGTCCCAGGCCAGGTTGGACAGGGCTTGGAGCAACCTGGGATAGTGGAAGGTGTCCCTGCCCATGGCAGGGGGTGGAATGGGATGATGTTTAAGGTCCCTTCCAACCCAAATTATCCTGTGATTCCNAGAGTCCACACAGCTGGACCATGATTGGCCATCAAGTAGAAACAATCCACATGGACCAATTGAACAAGCACCTGTTGCATTCCACAGCAGCAGATAATTATTGCTGACATTTCTCTGCTGAGGCTTCCCAGCTTCTCAGGGGGCAAATCGTGGAAATAGGATTTTTCATAAAATATCATGGCTACACAGAAGGATCCTCCAGATTTTCAGAGGGAAAAAAAAAAAAAAATCCAGATTTTTCCTGAAGAGAGGGGCTCTGCTGTCTGCACTGGCTGCCGGGGTTGCTGGAAGAGAGGGTGGATACAGGATGTGATCCAGAGCTGCAGATCCCACAGATCTCACTCACCCAGACAGGCTCTGGCTCCTCAACCTCCACCTTCTTTATCTCTGGCGAAGAGCAAAGCCAAACCCGAGGAAATCGTGTCAGCAGCCGCTCCTGGGGCTCCCTCTGGAGAGGACGGGTGGCTCCCGGTGTCGTCCTGCCCGCCCTGCCCCAGCTCCAAGGCTGTCCAGCCCCTGCCCGATGGCACCAGCCCGGCTGCATGCCAGCGGGCAGCAGTGGGTGACAGCCTGTCCTGGCCAGTTGTCCCCGAGAAAGATTGCAGAGGTGTTTGGATTTGGTGACCTGAGTTTTTATGCCGGCCCCCGGTGCTGAGTTCAGCCTGATGTCCGGGTTTGCTGTCATCAATGCTGGCAGTTCTGGTGATTCCAGTGACTGGGAATGATCTGAAAGTCTAATTAATGACATTTTAATCTCGTAGGTAGATGCAAAGATTCATAATAAGGATGATTAATTCTCCTCTTATGGGGGTTTGCACTGATGCACATCATCAGAGAGAAGAGGGGTCTCTGGGGGTATCTTGATAGTTTGAGTTGGAAGAGGCCCTAAAACTCATCCAGTTCCACCCCTGCCATTGCAGGGACACCTTCCACTACCCCAGGCTGCTCCAAGCCCTGTCCAACCTGGCCTTGGACACTTCCAGGGATGCGGAAGCCACAACTGGAGTGGCTGCAAAGGAAAACAAAGGATTTCAGCCCCATGGGCAGTGGGGAAACAGCACTGCTTCCTCTGTGAAGGGGGAAAAGGCAAATTTGGGCAGTGGAGGGACTGATTGTTACCCCAGTGTTGGTCCTGACAGCTCTGCAATCCCCAGGGGACGTGTGGCAGAGGATCATCACCCAGCTCAGAGAAAAACCCAGCACATACAGCCCTCAAGTCAGGGATATATCAGATATTACACCGAGAAAAAGGAGTTAGAGGTGCAGTAGGAATGTGCCTGAGAATGGAGTGGCTGGTACTGAGATGGAATTCACTGCCTGCCTTTTTCTGTCTTGCCTTGTGCTGTAGGGAAAATGAGGTTTGTACTCATTTGTACATGTACATGTGTTGCAGTAAGGTAGAAAAATCATAAAGAAAAGCCTCATAAAATCAGGCCTGCTCTGTTATTTCTTCTAAGGGAAGCTAGCACTTTGCAAGTTCCCATGTAAAAGCTATCCTGGTGTGAGCAGTTTGTTAACATAACCGTCTATTCCTGGGTGAAAAACAACCAGCACCTGTATAAACTGTTTTTACACCATTAGACAGAAAAATGAAAACTATCTCTCACAAACAACTCTTCCTACATGTACATGCTGGGGGTTTGAGTGACCAATCAATACAGGATAACAACTTGTTATTAACCAATAAAGTAATTGGCAAAAAAGCTAGTGACCAGCTAGAGTCAGACACAAAGTCTGTAAAATGTATAAAAAGGAGTTATGTGAATAAAGAATGGCCTTTTTCCACCATGAAGAAAATGGAGTTTTGTGTGATTCATTCTGATATATACCATGTACTCAAGAATTTGAGTTTGGACGTCACCTCCCCCAGAGGAACCCCTGAACACGGCAGGGAGACCCATCCTGCCTTGTTTTTAGTCCTGTAAAATCAACATTTGGAGCTGTGACACCGCCCAGCACGGCTCAGCCCTGATATCAGTCAGCAAACATTGTCCTGATCTCAGGAACAACGGGGGATGTACGGGACAGCGGGAGGGAACAGCACAGCCCTTGTGCAATAAACCACGGCTGCCTGGCCAGCCTCACCTCTGGGTGCTGCAAGTGTCATCCTGTCCTGCATTCCCCCTCGATGGGAGAGCTCCCAAGCCACGGGCTGGGCTGTGAGGGCCAACAATTCGAGGATAATCTCATGGCTGGGACACAGGCTCGCCCTGAGTGAGGCAGAGAAATCTGGAGCACGACTGGGATGATGAGGAGAGGCTGAGGGAGCTGGGAAAGGGGCTCAGCCTGGAGAAAAGGAGGCTCAGGGGGGACCTTGTGGCTCTGCACAACTCCCTGACAGGAGGGGATGGCTGGGTGGGGCTTGGTCTCTTATCCCAAATAAAAATGATGAGGGGAAACAGCCTCAAGTTGTTCCAGGGGAGGTTTGAGCTGGATATCAGGGAAAAATTCTTCATGGAAAGGGTTGTCCAGCCCTGGGACAGGGCAGTGGTGGAGTCCCCAGCCCTGGAGGAGTCTAAAAGCCATGTGTTCATGGCATTGGGGACATGGGTCAGTAGTGACCTTGGCAGTACTGAGGGAGCTATATCACCAAGATATTTTCTGAAAAATCCTCTTTGCCCAGGATTTTTTCTCCTGAGAAGCTGAGAAACCTCAGAGTGTGTTTTGCTGCTTTGGAATGCAATATGGAGATTGTTTATCCAGCATGTGAATTGTTTTTTCTTAATGACCAATCAAAGCCAGCTGTGTCAGACTCTTTGAGGAGCCACAGGTTTTTACCATTTATTCTTTTCTAGCCTTCTGATGTATCTTTTCTCTATAGTTTAGTATAGTTTTAGTATATAATTTCTTTTAATATCATATCATATCATATCATATCATATCATATCATATCATATCATATCATATCATATCATATCATATCATATCATATCATATCATATCATATCATATCATATCATATCATATCATATCATATCATATCATATCATATCATATCATATCATATCATATCATATCATATCATATCATATCATATCATATCATATCATATCATATCATATCATATCATATCATATCATATCATATCATATCATATCATATCATATCATATCATATCATATCATATCATATCATATCATATCATATCATATCATATCATATCATATCATATCATATCATATCATATCATATCATATCATATCATATCATATCATATCATATCATATCATATCATATCATATCATATCATATCATATCATATCATATCATATCATATCATATCATATCATATCATATCATATCATATCATATCATATCATATCATATCATATCATATCATATCATATCATATCATATCATATCATATCATATCATATCATATCATATCATATCATATCATATCATATCATATCATATCATATCATATCATATCATATCATATCATACCATATCAATATAATAAATCAGCCTTCTAAGAATATGGAGTCAGATTCATCTCTTCCCTCATCCTGGGACCCTCACAACCACAACAGAGCTATTGGATTCATTGATCTCAGAGGGTTTTTCCAACCTAAATATACTCTGGTTTATGGGTTGTACAGGTATTTCTGAGGATGGATTTGGGTCATAATAACTGATAATGGATCAAGGAGGCCTCTCCAGCTGCTGGTGGCCCCAGGCACCAGCTGCTTTTCCTTGCTCTGACAAAGCCTCCTAAGAAACCCCACGAGCAGGAGAAGCACAAACAGAAATTGTCCAAGCAGAAGGAAATGCAGCTAAATCAGTGCCCTCTGCCAAAGGCCCAGAGATTCCTCCTGCCAAAGCCCTAAATGCCCGGCCATCTGCTTCCCTCTGCCCCAGAATGGGAGCTGGAGGGCTCTGCCAAAAGCTTGTCTGCCCTCAGCAGGAGTCAGGGCTCTTCCCATGTCCTCCTTTCCTGCCTGGAGAGCAGGATCATGAACTGTCTGGGTCTGTTCCTGAAAACCCCCAGGGCATGGAGCAGACTCTGGGGAGCAGATATTCCTCTCCCTGCTCTGGAGTCACCCTTGAGGCCTTGATGTCCCAAATCTGGAGCGATTCCCATGATTTTGGGCTTTCCAGAGGGCGAGTTCTCCTCCACCACGTGTGCACTGACACCAGCAGGGGTTTGCCTGTGGAATCCAAGGAGTGAGTGGCTGCAGGATGGCAGAGGATCACCCTCCATATGCTGCAGCCCCGTGACCATTTGCCTCTTGGACGAGCACTGGTGTTTTTTAGGGCTCTGTGCTTGTTTCCATTCCTGAAATAGATTGTGATCCCATTATCCCAACTCCCAGCTTCTTCACCCTCTGATGTTTTCCCAGGACGAGCAGCAAGCACAAAGCAGAGGAGGTTTGTGGCTGCTGAGAATCATCTGTGAGTGCAGTGACCACATCCACAGGGATAAATCCAAGGCCAGCTGGAAGGGCCAAGCCATAGACAGGACATTAAGATCTCCTGACTGCCCCAAAAAGGGATCCACAGCAGGCAGCTCACTGGGGATTGGTGCCTGTGCTAACTCCTGAACCCTGCCTTGGAGCCAAAACCCTGCCAGGGGCTGGGGGAAATTCTATGTCTGAGCCTGGTCCTGGCATTGCTTCACTCACTGGTGTGGATCCAGCCAAGGCTCTGGAGGAGAAAGAGGCAGAGAGAAAAACCCTTCCATGGAGAAGCAGAGAAATCATCCTGTTTGTAGGAAATTTACTAAAATAGCAGGAAAATCAGCTGGAGCTGATTTAGATGTTGTTTTCCACGTTACATCCACAGGGATGTCTGAGCTCACAGCATGTCCTGGGAGCTGCCATCCACAATTCCTCCCTAAACCCCACCAGCAGGGCCCACCCTCCTGGCAGCTGGGAGGAGGGAGCTGCAGGTGTGGGAGAGCTTCCCAGCCAGCATTCCCAACCCCACAGCAAGGCCACCCCGGGGATTTGGCAAGCAGAGAGTGAGTGGGCAGCTCTGAAGTGAGACTGCAGGAGGAAGGAGGCTGGCAGGATGAGGCAGACAGACAGATGGACCCCACACCACATGCACGAGTGCTCCTTGGGGCTGAGATTCCATCATTAATTATTTTTAGCCAATTTTCTTTTCTTTTCTTTTTGGTGTTTTTTTTTTTTTTTTTTCCCCTCCAGGGAATAACGAGTTTCTGGTGAAGCTTTTCCATTTTGTCATAAGAAATCAGGGGACACTGTGTAATTCTCCTGAGGAAAAGAGATTGGGGTGCTGGTAGGTGAGAGCTGGACACCTGGAGAAGAGAAGGCTCCAGGGAGACCTCAGAGCCCCTTCCAGGGCCTAAAGGGCCTCCAGGAGAGCTGGAGAGGGACTGGGGACAAGGCATGGAGGGACAGGACACAGGGAATGGCTTCCCACTGTCAGAGGGCAGGGATGGATGGAATATTGGGAAGGAATTGTTCCCTGTGAGGGTGGGAAGGCTCCAGTACAGGGTGCCCAGAGAAGCTGTGGCTGCCCTTGGATCCCTGGAAGTGTCCAAGACCAGGATGGATGGGGCTTGGAGCAACCTGGGATAGTGAGAGGTGTCCCTGCCCACGGCATGGGATGGGAATGGGATGAGCTTTAATGTTCCACCCAAACCATTCTGGGATTCTAAATTTAACATTTTTCCATTAAGCTTTTTGGCTTTTTCTTCTTTTTTCTTTTTTTTTTTTTTTTTGGTTTTTTTGGTTTTTTGCCTTCTCACTTTATGAAAATCTTTTCTTGCCATGGAAATCTCCAGGCACTCCCCAGGGACAAACCTCCAGGTCTCTGCGCTCCTGGAGTACACAGAGTACACAGCCTGGTGCCAGAGTTGTTTGGAATTACTCTGAGTGAGTGAGAACAATTGCCCAGGTACAAAGAGTCCTCAAAACCTTCCCTTTATCAGGACCTGAGTATGAAGGGTGGGATATCTGATATATCAGATCTATCTCTGTACTTGGCTTGTTCAAATTTTCAGGGGGAAAATTCCAACCTTTTCATGGATTCGAAAAACATTGAATTCTGAGGAAACCACTCAGGCCACTGCACAGGGGTCTGATACATATTTAATGTATTGTTGTGCCATGATCTGATTTTTTAGGTGAGTTGCTTTGAGAGTGTTTCTTTGGATATGATTTCACTTTGGGGGCTCAGAGACCCCTGGAGGGAGAAAAATAGAAAAAAAGAGAATCTGGGGACAGAGGAGGGAAACTTCTGTGCCACAAAGGCTTTCCATTGGACAGGAGTGTGAAATAAGGGGCCTAAATGAAATTATCTTCACCTGCACTTGGGTTTAAGTTGAAATATAATGAAACAGATATTTATACAGTGACTACAGGTTGCAATAGAGACAACACTGATTTCTTTGCAGGCTACAAGGAAGCATTATTATAATTCCCCCGTGGCAGGGGCTTGGAACTGGATGATATTTCCAACTCAAACCATTCCATGTTTCTCTGATTCTGTCATTTGAGAACAGGATTGTTCTACGACCTGTTTCTGAAAGGGAAATGGAAATAATGTGAGGTGACAAAGTGTTTATGAACTGATTTTTTATTATTACTATTTAGAAGCTGTGATGCTTTGAAAACATCATTTGGGCTGCTTTTCCATGAGACTTGGCTCAGATTCTCTCTGTCCTGGGAACTGCAGGTGTTGGGGTAACTCCTCACAACTCCAAAACTGGGTTCTTGGAGACTGACCCAGTTTGGGAAATTGCCAGATCATTCCTGAGAAAGCTGAATCCTAAACTGCCTCTTCAAGAGCATAAATCAAAACATCTTCAAAACCAAACCCTCCCTGACCTGCTGGAGCTTAGAAAATTTTGTTTTAGTGGGCAGGGAGACTTGAACTTAGACATAGAATCACAGAGTGGCTTGGGTTGGAAAGAACATTAAGATCATCTTTGAACTTAGACATAGAATCACCGAGTGGCTTGGGTTGGAAAGAACATTAAGATCATCTTGTTTCACCCCTCTGCCATGGGCAGGGACACCTTCCACTATTCCAGGTTGCTCCAAGCCCTGTCCAACCTGGGCTCACAACCAGGAAAAATGGTTTTCAATGGAGCTGGAGCCACCCTCTGGTGTTGTCAGTTCAGCAGTGACTGCTGAGTTTGTGCTGAGTATTTAAGATCAAATACGAACAGGCTGAGTTAGGATTTGTTAGGCTGAGTCTCCTGAGTAGCTTGAGGTATGAACCATTGTTATTGGGGGAAAAAAGGGTTCTCAGTGTGGGAGTAAATGTCCTCTCTGTTGCATGCAGAGAACTGAAAATCTTTTCTTCCAGAATCCAATTAATGATCCCAGTTAATAAAGAACAAGTGGCCAAAGTACCAGTGACAAAGACATGAGAGCCAGGGCAGCCCAGCAGAGTCAGAGATGCTCCCACCAGCTGAAATGCCTTTTGTTCCACTCCCAGTTGCAGGCAGTGGGATAAATTTAGAGCCGTGACTTGTCATTCTGGAAATCAAACAGGACACGGAGACAGCGAGGGCTGGAAAATTGTCCAGCTGTGCTGGAGCTCAGCAGCAGGGCTGGAAAGTCTCTTTACCTGTAAGATCAGACACAAAGCAGAGCTGCTGTTGCAGTCCTGTGGCTTTTTTTTTTTTTTTTTAATGGAATCACAGAATCATTAAGGTTAAAAAAGTCCTTTAGGATCATTGAGTCCAAGCATTGACCCAGCCCCACATGTCCACCACCAAGCCCAGCACCTGGGTGCCCTCCCAGTGTCCGAAGGGAGCCTGCAGGGAACGTGGAGAGGGACAATTTACAGGAGCCTGGAGTGACAGGACAAGAGCGTTTAAACTGAAAGGAAGTAGGTTTGGATTGGAAGTTGGGAAAAATTCTTCCTTGTGAGCCTGGTGAGGCCCTGGCTCAGGTTTCTCAGAGAAGCTGATCCCTGGAAGTGTCCAAGGCCAGGCTGGATGGGCCTTGGAGCAACCTGGGCTAGTGGAAGGTGTCCCTGCCCATGGCAGGGTGTATGGACTAGATGTCCTGTAAGGTCCCTCTCAATCCAAACCATTCTATTATTCCATTCTATGATTCTATAAAGAAACTTCAGTTATTAAAAGTGAGATTCAAGAATAACAGAAGTGGTGATGTCTTCACTGCCTGGAGATTTTCAGCTCATGGCTGAATATTCCTCACCAGGGAAAATTTTCACCACAAACGTAGCTCCACAATGTCTGAACTCCGGAAGTTCTGATTCCCTTTCTTCCTCTTTCTTCCTGTAATGCTGGGAGCTGCTGTGATCTGGAGCTGCCCTAGGGAGTGCCCACGCTCCGGTTTAAGCCATGCCGTGTTCCCAAAGGCTTGGCACAGCCCAAGGAGCTGCTGTGCCCCAGGACAACCAGCAGGTTCACCAGATCCCAAGTGCAAGTTCTGGACTGGACACAGACCAAAGACCACACCCAGTATTTGGGTAGAAAGCCACTGTTTTGGAAGCTAAGAGCAGTTTAATCCCATGGAGATGGACAAAGCAGGCCATGCTTCACCCATGTTCCTGCTGCACAGCACAGAGCTCACCTGAGAGACATGCCAAAGACTTGGCTTCAAATTTTTAACTGGAAAGAACCAGAGGAGAGTGAAGAGATTACAGTTCCTTTGCTGTTTCCCTGCCTGAACCATTCACCCCTTTGTCTTTCCCTTTTCTGTGTTGAACGAACCAAGAGCAGTGGGAGAGGCAGGTCCCTGGGGCACCACAATTGCAAGGTGACAAATGAGGGAAAATAATCCCAAATTTACATCAGGAGGATGGATTAGATATTTATTGCTGCCATATTTGAAAATATTTCATTTACTGGTGCAGGGTTTAGCTCATGTCAATGGCACAAGGACCACAGAGGTCACTGCGTGCGCCGGGGGGAGAAATGAGCCCGATGAAAACATCTGTGCAAAGCCACACATCTGCCTGGGGGAAAATGCTTCTGGAATTTCTGGGATTAAAAAAACCCAAATTACATCAAGGCTGGATCACATCCCATTCAAAAATACTGTAACATTTTTTTGTGAAGGAACATGGAAGATCCTTCCTCTCCTCTGCTGGATTTTCTCCAGCTCTGCTCTTCCTCCTGTGGTGCAAAGGGCTTCAGCAGCTCCCAGCACTGGGGTTTTTTTTGGTGTTTCTCAGCTGATCCAGACTCATCCTTCCTGTTCGTTGTGCCTTAACTCAGAAGAGGAAATTTAAGCTGTTGGTTTTGCATCCAGAGAAGATGAATCCAGAAGTGATGAGACGACACCAGCAACGTTTGGTGCTGTTTGTTTCAATTTGGATGTAAAGAGCTTGAATGAGGGATTCCCTGCTGAACATTTGTAGGAACAAACACATTAAATATCTACAAAATAAACTCTGCATCTTATAAAACCCACCCAGTTTCTTGTCAAGAAGAAAAAAAACACTGCTCAATAGCAGTGTAATGATCAGTGTAATGATTTATTTTCCTTCAGAATTCCAGTAAATGGAATTATTTCTCCTAAAATGTTATGAATGGTCAACAGCAGAAACGAGCAGGGTTATTTCCCTGTAGTGGTCATGGAAAACAGAAAAATATAAAGTAGAAAGAAAAAAGAAAAAGCAAACAATGAAGAAGGAAGCTGAGAAGGCATGAACATGTACATGAACATGTAGTTAATCCATCCAGTAATTGGATGTGGACAATAGTTGGATGGAGGCATAAAAAAGAGAGAAGGAATAGAGAAATCTGGAAAGGGGGTAAAGGAGTGACAGGGATGAGGGTGGGAAGTGACTTTCTCCAGTTTCCCGGAGAGTTTCTGGCCAGTGGAGTTTGTTTTCAAGGATGTCTCGCTGCAGGGCGTCCCAATAAGGTGACTCTGGAGGTGACAATTCCTAATTTTGTCCTTTGAAGTCTCTCCGTCTTCTCCATCTGCTGGGTGGGAATGGAGAAAAATGAGGGAAAAGCAGAAGAGTGTAGAAAACATATTGATGGAATAGCTGAGGATGGAAAATCCCTCTAATGCCATCGAGTCCAACCATTCCCCAGCACTGCCGAGGCCACCGCTGACCCATGCACCACCTTCAGATGCTTTTTTTGAACCCTTCCAGGGATGGTGATTCTCCCACTTCCTTGGGCAGCCCATTCCAGTGCCATTCACCCTTCCAGTGAAGGAATTTTCCCCAATATCCAATCTAATGGCTGCAAGGCCAGGGGAGATCCTGCTGTGCCGGCAGCATGGAACACTGCTCATGAAACAACAAAAACCAGAAACATTTGTGCCTGGAGATGACTCCAGCCATCTCCAGAGGGCTGTTGTTTGCTCTGCAGGCTGTGCAGTGTCACCCTGCCCCACTGGGCCCTCTCACAAAGGCACCTGGCAGCCAGGCCCGTGCTCCATGGGCACGTGGGGCCATTCCTGCTCTCCAGATCCGGCTC
The DNA here is from genome assembly GCA_013400635.1 of Hypocryptadius cinnamomeus. Lineage (NCBI taxonomy): Eukaryota > Metazoa > Chordata > Aves > Passeriformes > Zosteropidae > Hypocryptadius > Hypocryptadius cinnamomeus. Next base: position 13,903 of record VYZP01018849.1, on the reverse strand, counting down.
TTGGGCACGGCCGGGCTCCAGCGGTGCCAGCCAGGGCTGCCCACGGCACAGCTGCTCCCAGAACAGCTGGAATTCAGCCTGGGATGGCTCCTGATAAGCTCTGGGTGCTGTCTGCAAGGCACAGACACAATGGGGTGCCAGACCCGTTCCCCCATGGTTTTATGGAGCATCCAACCCTGACCAGTGCTCTGGCACTGAGGACCCTCAAGAGCCTCTCCCAAATGTGATTCTCTACTACATTTTCATCACATTCATTTTTCTGGGTGTTTTGTCTCAATTTTGAGTTTGTTTCTTTTTTTTTTTCCCCAGTATTGATCACAGCCTAAAGGAAATGAAGGAAAAAATGGTGTACGAGCAGGAGATAATAAATTTCCAGTTACCATGGCAATGGAAGGACATCTCAGAAGGCTGTTCTAAGTCCTGAACTATCCAAGGTCTCCATTAAAAAATTCCATAATGGAATAGAGCTCATCCTTTCTGAATCTGCAAATAGGCTGGAAGGAGCTGCTCTGTTCTGGAGGGTGCTGGGGATTGGCTTTTATTTTTTGGAAAAGACAGGAACAGTTTGTGAAGAACCTGGAATAAGCAATATCTGGCAATTCAGGAATTCTGCAGGAAAGATGTGGGGCTGCAGTGGGCACCAAGGTGCACACACTGGGACAGCATCTTCCTGTTCTCTTCTGGAAAAGGCAGGAATTGTACTTTCTATAAAAATAACCACCAGGTTTATCACATGTCAGGCACGTCAGTTAATTCATTTATTACTCTGAATTAGAATTCCAGGTGGTGCTGTTTGCTGCCAAGAGGATCAGGCTTCAAGGGGAGATGGAATAGTTGGAGAGAGCTGAGGGCTGAGATGGCTGCAGGACCAAGAAAATGATCTATAACAAAAATCTGGAAGAATTGAGATTGTGATCACAGAATCACACAATGGTTTGGGTTGGAAGGGACCTTAAAGCTCATCCAGTTCCTACCCACTGCCGTGGGACAACTTCCACAATCCCAGGTTGCTCCAAACCCTGTCCAGCCTGACCTTGGACACTTCCAGGGATCCAGGGGCAGCCACAGCTGCTCTGGACAACCTGTGCCAGGGCCTCCCCACCCTCAGAGCCAGGAATTCCTTCCTAATCTCTAATCTAAACCTATTCTCTTTCAGTTTAAGTCATTCCTCCTTGTCTTGTCCCTCCGTCCCTTGTCCCCAGCCCCTCTCCAGCTCTCCTGGAGCTCCCTGGATCCTTCTCTTCTCCAGGTGAACACCCCCAGCTCTCCCAGCCTGTCTCCAGAGCAGAGGGGCTCCAGCCCTTGGAGCACCTTTGTGGCATTCCTTGGACACTGTGTTTCCATGCATTTTTGATAACACACACCATTTCCATGGCTGCAGCAGTTCCATGCCCCACTCCCTGACCCTGATGTCAGTGGTCACACCCAGCTGACATCCACAATATTAAATCTCTTCCACTCCAAGCAGGGTGACCAGATCTCAGTTCCATTGGAAATCAGGCCTGTCTCATGGAGACACAGGAGGTGCAGTGGGAATTGTGTTTGCAAACGTGTAAAGCAGCCTCGGAAAAAAGCACGGCCAGGGTTGTGTTACAGACTTATCCATAGGGAGAGGCAGCTCCTGTGCCAGGACAGTTGATTTGTTAAGAAACAGTAACAGAAGGGTAAACCATGCCATGGAGTCACAGGATCTTACAATCATCTAGGTTTGGAAAAGATCTCTAACTAAGACCAAGTCCAAGCATCCCCCAGCACTGCCAAGGCCACCACTGAACCATGTCCCCAAGTGCCACATCCATGTGGCTTTTAAATTCCTCCAGGGATGGGGACACCACCACTGCCCTGGGCAGCTGTGCCAGGGCTGGACAGGCCCTTTCCATGAAGGAATTGCTCCCAGTGTCCAACAGAAACCTCCATTGAAGCAACTTAAGGCCATTTCCCCTTGTCTTGTCCCTGTTCCCTGGGAGCACAGCCCGATGCCCCCGGCTGTCCCCTCCTGTCAGGGAGTTGTGCAGAGCCACAAGGTCCCTCCTGAGCCTCCTTTTCTCCAGGCTGAGCCCCTTTTTCAGCTCCCTCAGCCCCTACTGGTACTCCAGCCCCTTCCCAGCTCTGTTGCTGTCTGTGTAGCAGGTCCCCATCCAGCCAGGTGTCCTCAGTGTGACAGTCACAAACAGCTGATGCTTAGAAGGGTGGGAGAGCACAGCCACAGAGAGCAGCATTAGACTGGAAACCCACCCAATTCCAGCAGTCTGATGTCTGGGGCTGTTGAGCTGGATATGGATGAATATTATCGTGCTGAATGCCCCTCAGGGGATTTTATGGATTTCATGGAAGCACAGAGTAACACAGAGTGGGAGAGAGCTCTGGAGATCACCTGGTCCAGCCTGCCCAGCTGCTCAGAGCAGAGCAACCTTCAAAGGCAGATTGGCTGCCCAGTTACCTTCTGAAGACATTTACAGCTCTCTGTTCCCCAATATCTGTGGCAGCCATGGAATCCTGAAGGTTGGAAAAGCCCTCTGAGGTCACCAAGTCCAACCATCCCCCAGCACTGCCAAGGCCACCACTGACCCATGTCCCCAAGTGCCACATGCACACAATTTTTCAATCCCCACAGGGGACTCCATCACTGCCCTGGGCACCATTTTAGTGAACAAATCTTTTTTAATACCCAATCTAAACTTCCCCTGGTGCAGCTTGAGGCTGTTTCCTCTCATGCTGTCAGTGGCACAGTGAGTTGCACCACTGTGGGCAGTGGGAAAGAACAATTCCTTTGTTCAGTGCATCAAACTCCTGTGTGTCACCTGCTTCCACGGCTATGGAAAGGGAAAATCAGAATTTTCTCTTTTTTAGGACACTTTTTTGACAATGTTGTCACACATTCCCACATACTCCTCTCCCTCTACAGAGGAAGTTCCCAGTCTAATTACTGTCTTGGGAATAAGTTCCCAGCTCTCACCATCCTCCCTGCCATCCTTTGTACCTCTTTTCTCACTCTGCATGTGCAGAGAGAGGGACACCAGCACAGTTTGCAGCATGAAACACCCTCAAAACTATCACAAAACCATCCCAATTTCTATCAGCCCCCATTCCAGCAAACCTAAGCCCTCCCTTTTCCTGCTTCTGGGCACTGTTGTTTTTTTTTCTTTTTTTTTTCTAAGTGCTCTTTGGGAATGTCTCATTCCTGGAAGGTGAAAATCAGTTTGCCATCACCGAGCCAGTCTCATTTGCCATCTCTTGAAGCTGCCACTCAGTGCTGAGATCCTTCTGCCTCCAGACTCCTTGCAGTCAATTCTCATTCCCCTGCTCTGCATAACCTTCTGTGGGCACCAGAGCACCCCTGACAGCCGGGATCAGGCCATGTCCACCCCAGAAACTGAACACACTCGAGCCCCTGGAGCTGTCCGAAGGGTTTGTGAGGGAGAGGGGCTGGTGAAAGTGTCTGCAAGTGGTCAGATCTTCCTGGGAAAAGGATCTTAGCTCCAGGGCTGCTGCCCTTCAGAAGGGTGAGAGATCAGGCTGCAGGGAATGTGGTGTTTGCTGAATTTACCGGAGGGGTTCGCAGTCACCGCTCCCAAGTGGGTGACACACGGACACCGGGTCCTCTCAGTGTGTCCAGCCCGTGTGGGGACAGCTCTAGACAACAGAGACACAGCTGTCAGTGCATCCTGGCCACATCCCAGCCTTGCTGCATCCCTGCCAAAGGCTGGGAAAGGCCTGTGATACTGATCTTGTTCCCTGCAAGGTCCCTCTGCCCCAGGACATCTGTTCCATCTGCTCCCCGGCCGCTCCTGTCACACTTCACGGTTTCCCTTTGAACTGGGGGCTGATACCAGGCCTGGGGAGAGCAGGGCTTTGCCAGCAGGGTGGAGGGGCTGGTGGCCATGCCATGCAGTGACCCATGAGCAGCAGGACCTCCCCCAGAGCCTCCTCTCTGCCCTATAAATGCGAGGATGCCCAGCCGTGGCACTCACAGCGCCCAGCTCCGGTTCCCTCGGACCCTCCCGCTCCAGCCTCGCTGAGATCCCAGCTCCTCTCCAGCAATGAGGTTCCTCTGCCTCGTCCTTGCTGCCTTCCTCCTGCTCTCCCTGGCTGCCCCAGGTAAGAGGGGGAATTTTGTGGGAATGTGAGCTAGATAAAGGGGAAAAGGAGGATGAGGAGGGTCAGTCTGGGCCGCAGGCAGCTGGAGAAAACTCGGGCCCTGCTGGCTTTAGAGCTGTGGCTTTGATGCCCACCCACATAAATGTCCCAAATCCTTGGTTGTGCATCTGTGTCTCCAACCAACCCAAGCCACTTGATAGCTCTGTGACTTCACGATTTTACAATTTCATGATTTTATGATTTCATTACTCTGATTTTGTGATTCTGTGATTTCAGGATTCTGTGATTCTGTGTCATGATTTGGCTACCCCAGCTTGTCTTATGTGGGGATCTATTTTTATACAAATGAGTCTTTGCAAAAAAAAAAAAAATCACTTTAAAGTACTGTAAGAGGCACATTTGGGATGTTTTGGGTGTTTTTGATGCCTAAGTTAAGGTGAGCTGGGCCCTGGTGTAATTGTTTTAATTGTGAAGCACCATGTGCGTGCTGGATGTCCTTCTCAGAGACACCAGCCTTCTGGAACTTTCCTCTGCTTGATGCCACTTTTTGTGCCAGACCACTTCTGGCAAAACCTTCAGGGTCAAGCTCCCTGACATTTCTGATGTGCAGTGCTCAGACATCCCTTCTGCTCTGGTCCTCACCTCCCCCTTCCCTGACTGAAAGGGAGATTTGGGGCTCAGGAAGGTTCCCATTCCAATATTCCTTCACTTTGGACATCACTTCCCAGCTGTTTCAAGCCAGCAGCCTCTCACCCTGGTGCCTGGCACTTGGTGAAGCCTTGCCCTGAGGAATATCTTTATGAGTTTTGGTTTAGGGTGTTTTGGGATGCTTTCCCATCTGTCCCAAAGTGCACCAGGGTCATCCAGTGGCCACCAGAAGGGGAGGGAGGTGCACAAGGAGCTGCTCTGGGCTCTTCAAGATCCCTTCCAGCTTTGGGATTGGGCTTGGGAAGGAGTGTGTGACATGTGGGGGATGGAGAAGGACATCCCTATGGACAGGGTCTGATCCTGCTGCCCAGTGTGACTGGGAGGGGGTGGGAGGGCATGGAAATGGGGAACAGGGATGGGGAAATGGGGAAATAGAGATGGGGAAATGGGGAATAGAGATAGGGAAATGGGGAAATGGGGAAATGGGGAGCAGAGATAGGGAAATGGGCAAATGGGAAAATGGGGAAATGGGAAAATTCAGAACAGACATGGGGAAAAGGGGAAATGGGGAATACAGATGGGGAAATGGGCAAATGGTGAAATGGGGAAATGGGGAACAGAGATGGGGAAATGGGGAAATAGAGATGGGGAAATGGGGAATAGAGATAGGGAAATGGGGAAATGGGGAAATGGGGAGCAGAGATAGGGAAATGGGCAAATGGGAAAATGGGGAAATGGGAAAATTCAGAACAGACATGGGGAAAAGGGGAAATGGGGAATACAGATGGGGAAATGGGCAAATGGTGAAATGGGGAAATGGGGAACAGAGATGGGGAAATGGGGAACAGAAATGAGGAATAACCATTCTCCCTCTCCCCTTCCAGGCTATGGGAAGGTTATGAAGACCTGTGCCCCTGTGGGGTACTGCTCCCCAAAGTGTCGTGTGATGGATTTGAAATACGCCTCTGCTGACTGCAAGTACTCCTGCTGCATCCCAACCACTCGGAAGTGGAAATAGGAGCTGAAAAGGGAGCACCTGGGGAAGAGGAGGCACCAAAATGGCCTTGGGAGCAGATTCCCAGCTGTCTGATCCCATTGCCATTCCTTCCTCTTAATAAATAAAACAAAGAAAAAAATGAGATATGATTTGTTGTGTTCTTGTGATTGTATTTAAAGCATTTGGACAAGTTCTCCAAGCCACAAAGACCTGGTGCCATCATGTCCCATTGTTCTTTTCCACAAATTTAATAGTGTACGTGTTAAAGAGATGGAGTTTCCCCCTCTGTTTCCCACAGGGAATTCAGGCATTGCTGGGTGACAAAGGTGTGGTTGGAACAACTCCCCCCTGGCTGTCCCTGTCCCCACTGAGCCTCAGAGCAAATCCTGTGGGTGGGAGGAGCCCTGGTTCAGCCCTGGGGCTCAAAAAAATCAGTGTTCATTGGAGATCCTGGCAGAAGTGTGGTGGCCACGGCTGGGGAATGAGAGGGAAGGATGGGGACAAGGTCTCAAACTCTCTTCAGCATCTTTCTCATTTAAAAGAGGAAAAAAGGGCCACAGGTTGGAGAAACCCAAGAATTGTGAGGAAACATGATGAAAAAGGCAGGGATTAGTGAAAGGAGAAAATGCAAATAGAGGGACCTTAAAGGGAACATGGAGAGACCACCCAGGGATGACCAGAAGGTGCTCAGGAAGCTCCTGAAAACGGGATTAACCCTCACTGGCCACGGGGCAGATCCCATTTCCTTGTCCTCCAGCAAATACATGGAGTAAAGACAATTTCCAGGCACCTCTGCTGGTCTTGGATGGGGAATGGATACTGGGAAAGGTGAAGAGAAACACAGAACCAAGATCTCTACAGCAGGTGAGGAAAGGGGTTGCAAATCAACAGTTTGGGTTTCCCACTTGGTTGTTCCTAAAACAGTTCGGGGAATGCAGCACATCTCTGGCAGCAGCAGCAGCTCTGACCTCCCAGTGGTTTTGCCAAAATCACTTCTCACCAACTCTGGAGGAATTTCAGAATTGTAGAATTAGGGCGCTGTTAACAATCCCTTTCAGGATGTTCTCTGTGACACTGATCCACGACTGGATTTGAGCCCACATATTAGAATGATTTTTGTGTCTTGGTACCTGAAGTCACTGCTGAAATTTCAGCAAAGGGATCTTCCTCAGTCATCACTTTTATTTCCCTTCTAATAGATTTTCTTTGACCACTGAATTCTGCAAGTTAAAAAAAAAAAAGTGGTAAAACATAAAATTAAAACCAAAAATCCTTAAGATTAAGGGTTCACGAGGGTCCAAATAAATCTGGAAAAGAAACCATAATTTCCAATTATGGTTGGAAGAAAAGAAAAGCAGCGATACCCTCATGGTTATTGACATCAATAGAATCACAGAATTGTTTATGTTGGAAAAGCCCTCTGAGATCATCCAGTCCAACCATTCCCCAGCACTGCCAAGGCCACCACTGACCCATATCCCTAAGTGCCACATCCACAGGGCTTTTAAATCCCTGCAGGGATGGGGGTTCCACCACTGCCCTGGGCAGCTGTGCCAGGGGTGGACAGGCCCTTAGTGAAGAAATTGTCCCAAAATCCAATCTAAACCTTCCCTGGAGCTGTGTCAGGGGTGGACAGGCCCTTGGTGAAGAAATTGTCCCAAAATCCAATCTAAACCTCCCCTGGAGCAGCCTGAGGCTGTTCCCTCTCCTCCTGTCCCTGTTCCCTGGGAGCAGAGCCTGACACCCCTGTGAAATACAAAGTTGTGTTTCGTGNACATCTGGAACCTGGACCTCACCAGCTGGGAGACTTCTTCCTTCTTTTGGAAACCAGACCCCACCATCTGGATACCCCTTTTTGGGAAACATCCTGAGAATAATTAAATCACAATAGTGTATAGAATTGTGACGTAAAAATTGGGAATAGAAACTGCTGATGAGTAAAAATTGGAAATAGAAATTGCTGAAAAAAGCTTATGAGTAGCCCTATAAATACCTGTAAGCTTCAACTCTCGGTGTGCAGTTGGAGGGAAAACTTCCCCCCCTGTACCCAGTGCTATATTGCTCATACTTTACAAAATTAATTAATAAATTGATTGCTGCTTGAATATTGGCCTAGTCAAGCTTCTCATTTATAACACCCCTGGCTGTCTCCTCCTGTCAGGGAGCTGTGCAGAGCAGTGGAACAAGTACAGGAGTAGAATAATGGAGTGACCCTGAATTGCTGTGGGGTTCCAGTTAAACTGCACCAATTTACAGCAGTCATTTACTCACTTCTCTCACTGCACTGCTTTCATGGTGTTCTACATCTGGAAAGGACAGGTATTTGGGGAAAAAAAGCAAAACTAAAGCTTCTTTGTCTTTCCTATCTGACATAAACAGAGTAACTTGAAAAATGTTCATAAAATCACAGGTTATCCTGAGCTGGCAGGAACCCACAAGTATCACCCAGTCCATCTCCTGGCCCTTCACAGGACACCCCCAAAAATCCCACCAGGTGCCAGAGATGTGATGAATATCAATTAAAGCAGCCCCATAAATTGCAGCTCCAAAAGAAAGGGTGTTTTCCTGAGTCCTGCTTCTAGAAGCTGCAGGCAATGACACAGGGTGCCCAGAGAAGCTGTGGCTGCCCCTGGATCCCTGGGAGTGTCCAAGGCTGGGCTGGATGGCACTTGGAGCACCCTGGGATAGTGGAAGGTGTCCCTGCCCATGGCAGGAGGTGGGAATGAGATGAGCTTTAAGATCCTTCCAACCAAAACTATTCCAGGATTTCATGACAATTGATTGTATCCTGGTTGTAAGATTCTTTTTTCCCCCTCTGTTTTCCTCTATATCTTATTTTCTATGAAATAAGACTTCAACAGAAACATTTTTAAAGGAAAAGCCACACAGAGCAGAAAAAAAAAACCAAAAACAAACCAAAAACCAAAAAACAAACAAACCTTCTTTCCCCACAAACCTGGAGTTCCCATATTGCCTGGTGCTATACATTTTAAAGATGTGTCTTTCTTTGTGGTGACAGTCAGTGCATCTGCCCTGGGAGAGAGAGGAATGGGAATGTCTGGCCCAGTGATTCCTGCTAATGTGCCCATCTGCTTCCCTGTGACTGCCACCCCCACACAGCCACAGACAGGGAGCAGGGCAGAGCTTGCACTGCCTCTTTTTAAACATTGGGACCTTCCTGATGAGTGCAGTTTGTGTAAACAACAAAAAAAAATTAAAAAAAAAGGGCCCAGCAGGGCTTTTTCCGGCTGATCCTCCCTCGGTGAGATGGAGGCTGAAGGCTCAGCAGATCCAGGTTTCACCTCCTGAGTGGTCATAAGGTGCCTCCAGCTCTTCCTTCTCCTTTCAGAGGGATATTCACTGTCATAGGAACAGCAAACACATGGGAAAATTAAGAAAAAAATAAAAGGGAGAGCAAGTAAAGAGTTCCAGAATGTCTGGCTGGAATTCCCAAGGTTTAGCAAGCAGCTCAGTGTGATGCTGCTGATGCTCCCTGTTCTCTCTTGCTCCTGCATTCACAGTCTCTAAAATCAAATAACCCACAGGAAGCCATTCACTCCACATGGAAAAGGACTTGGATTTTTCCTCAGATTTCAACAGCCAGGGGAGGAGTCACACCCCCAAATCCAAGCCAGGTCCTTTTTCAGCCATCACCTTTATTACCCTCAACAACACATCTTTCCATTCCCTCCCATCCCTTTTCCAGATTTTTTTATGATCAAATATCCTGCTGTAGTCCCACCAGTGATTCCTCCCCAATGCTGCTCTTAACCCCCTCTCCTGCAGCTCAGCCCCAAAGTGCTGGGCCCTGTCCTTTGGTTTTAGGACAGGATTTTCCTGATTTCCTGCTTTTTCCCCCTTGTTACTGAATTTAAAACTGGTAAATTCCTGGTTTGCAATCCCTTAAGACACTTCAAGATTTTTGTTCCTTATCAAACTACCATCTCCCTTCTTGGCACAGCAAAACCTTCTTGAGCAACAGATCACGGAATCATGGAATGGTTTGGATGGGAAGGGACCTTAAAGCCCATCCAGTGCCACCCCCTGCCATGGGCAGGGACACCTTCCACTGTCCCAGGCTGCTCCAAACCCCATCCAGCCTGGCCTTGGACACTTCCAGGCACCCAGGGGCAGCCACAGCTTCTCTGGGCACCCTCCCAGCCAAGAATTCCTTCCCAATATCCCATCCATCCCTGCCCTCTGGCAGTGGGAAGCCATTCCCTGTGTCCTGTCCCTCCATCCCTTGTCCCCAGTCCCTCTCCAGCTCTCCTGGAGCCCCTTCAGGCTCTGGAAAGGGCTCTGAGCTCTCCCTGGATCCTTCTCTTCCCCAGGCTGTAGAGATCACACACTGCAGTCAGAAATGGCTGTTTCATCCTTGAATTCCCTTCAGCCTTTTTTGGGTTTTTCTGAGGGAAAATATCAGGGTGCTGGTGATTTGTTGCTGCTTTTTCTTCTCTTCCACTGCTTTTACATTGAAGACAAGCCCTTTGATGAGTCCCCACAAAGGAGGGTTCAGCATCAAGGCCTCCCTTCCTTCTGGCCAGGTGAGAACCAATGCAAATATTTCATTCAGCTCCTGTGGAGTGGCCTGAGCTTTAATTAACTTTATTTCCCTGACCACACTCTTTGTCAGGCTTCACGTTTATGATGTGTCTGGAAAAAGAAAAGAAAGACTGATTTGAAGAGGTTTCCTCACATTTTTCAAGCTCTTCCTGCAATTCTCTGCTGAGCTGCCTTATTGTGTTTTATACTTCGTCAGGCCCAGTTTATTATCTTTTCTATTTTCCATGTTTGGCCAAAATTTCAGCTTTTCTTTTCTAACAACCTCCCTCATCCCACTGTTCTGCTGTGACCTTTTCCTTTTTCCTCTTTCTCAGGCCTTTTTTTTTTTTTTAAAGACCTGTCATCGATTTTCCCTGAGTCTCCTTCTTAGTGGCCTTAAACACCTCCCCAGGTGCTTGCAAAGAATCTATTTGCAAGCATTTAACACTTTTAGCTGCGCCCTTTGTCTCCTTTTTGACAATTCCCCCATTTTTATATCACTTCCTTATTGAAATGGAGTGCAGAAGCATTTCCATCCATTTCCATCCCCTGCTGCCCTGGAAAGCTGTGGAGTGTGAGTTCTGTGGGGTCTGAGTTGCAGGGGCTCTCCCAGGGGACAAGCCCAGTAACTGATGTTTTCTCTCTGTAAATACGAGAAACCCTTGTAATCCAGTAATTCATGGGTATAACAAATAGATATTGAACTAATTTCTCCTGTGAAAGGTTCCTTCCAGGACATGAATCTGCTTCTTGGCATAATTGGAATTTATAATGTCATGGAGTCACAGAATAGTTTGGGTTGTAAGTGACATTTTTAGGTCATCTCATCCCACCCATGCCATGGGCAGGGACAACTTCCACTACCCCAGGCTGCTCCAAACCCCATTTTGGAGTTCATTCACCTTCATGTGGCTTTTTTTGCACTCTCCTCTCACAATACCCAGGAAACAAAAAAGGAAAAATAAAAGAAGAAAACGAGCAAAGGAGTTTTAAAATTTTTTATGTAATCCTTCTGGAATTTTTATCCTTTAATCAAATTTTCAGCCTTGTGGGTCTGTGAAGTGTCACCAGCTCAGGGCTAGTTTAGGTGAATTTTCCATCTTTTGTGTCCTCTTGTTTGGGCTCGGGTGAATCTTGACAAAATCTGTGACTCTTGATGGGCCATCCAGTATCAAATGGGATTTTTACCTGCTGCCAGCCCTCAGCCTCTGTAATCTGGATTTTAACCCCCTCAGCATGTCACCCAGCCTGTGAAGAGCCTCAGTCCTCTTGTCTATACCCTAAGAAATCCCACAGCCTTATCAGGTTTCCTGTATCCCTGGTCAGTTTTCAGCTGATAAATTGTTTCAGGTTATCAGTTTATCCTAAGAATGAAAATTTTATCCTAAAGATAAAATAAAGGAGCATAAGCTTGGTCCTTTTTTTTTTTTTTCTGCTGTTCCTTTTCTTCTATCTGTCTGCTCCAAAATTTCCAGGGACACTCATTCAGACCAGGGTGGTCACAAAACCCTTGGAGCACTTCACGTTGCACGTTCAGGCACACCAGCAGGCCCCACATGTCCTGGAAAATGGGAGTTTTGGACAAATATATAAATTACTCTGAGGAAGAAATCACTTTTACCTCCAGCTCCATGTGCCAAGATTTCTGCTGATCACAAAGGATGCTGCTGAGGAGAGGAGACACAGCCCTTCCTCCTGCAGAAATTGGGAGTCATCCCACAAGAGGGAGAGGTCTGTACCCCCTCTCTTCTCTTGCAGCACCTTCCAGTGCTACAAATACCCATGCAAAGCCTTTTCCTGTGTTTGCAAGGCTCTGGGGCTGGAAAGCTCCTTTATCTCCTGCAGGATTTCAGAGAAACAGAGCTGATTTCTGCCCTGTGGTCCTTTAGGACACAAACATCCCACCTTCCAGTATTTCTGGAGTGTTTTTCGATCAATCCGTGTCCCCTTGCAGAACACCTGGAGTGATTGGGTTGTCCCACAGGGGATGGGGCAGGGAAGGGGACACTGAGGAAATCTTTCTGTGTTCTGCTGTTCTTGGTGACCCCCATGGAATAATCTGGTCACAGACTCTGCTGAGAAGGCATTGGTGAGGGTGTCCAGGACAACCACGGCACCCCAAAGCCTCAGTGGCTGCACTGGTTGCTCTATGGGCACCCCAGGAATGGGATTTTGGGGTGCAAGGGGAAGGTGGTGCTGTTTGTCTCCTGTTCCCACCTCTCAGAAGGACTGAGAACCCCAGTGCAGAGGCTGGATGGACTGGTGGGGTTGTTGTGCCCCCTACAAATAAGCTGGGATTCAATTTGTGGAGGAGGGAGGCACTGGATTAACCAATGAGCCTTCTCCCAGCCTTTGCCACCACTCTGCTTTGAAAACCACAAAGCCTTTGCTTTTCCTGGCTGGCATTTTGGTGTCAGGGGTTTGGGGCTGCCAGGGGTGTGTTGTGACAACTCTCCAGGGAGCTCTGGCTGCCAGCCTCTCCTGGCTGTCCCCTGCCGGGAGGCAAATGAACCTCACAGCACACAGAAATCATGTTATCACAGCACACAGAAATCATCATATCACAGCACACAGAAATCATCTTATCACAGCACACAGAAATCATCACAGCACACAGAAATCATCTTATCACAGCACACAGAAATCATCACAGCACACAGAAATCATCATATCACAGCACACAGAAATCATCATATCACAGCACACAGAAATCATCATATCACAGCACACAGAAATCATCTTATCACAGCACACAGAAATCATCTTATCTGCCCATCTTTACTTCAAAGAGCTGAGCACCGCCTCGGCCACACCCTGGACGCAGCTCTGGGAGCTCCAGGGCTGCGGGGCTGGACTCCTGCAGGGTCATTTCCCCTTTTTGGGAGAGGGGATGCAGCAGTGCAGCTCCTCGCAGTAGGGGCTGAAGGACCACTCCTCGGTCTCGCCGCACGCGTGGGCGCAGTACCCGTCACAAAAGCCCTTGGGCTGCCCGTGCCCTGCCGTGAGAAGAGACAGAGGGGGGTTATGGAGAAAATCATGGGTATGTAGGAGGGCAGAGCCCCTGGAGTTGTCTTCTTGCTGGTTCCAGGATGGTACTGATGCTCTGGGTACCTCTGGAGTTAGACCCACCCAGGACTGGATGCATTTCACGTCCCCACTGAGCTGGAGGACAGCTGGGCACTGACAAACCATCCCTCTACTCATGTTGGATCCCTCTGCAAGAGGGTGGGAGAGGGGATTTGCAGTGTGGTATCCACCCCATCCTAACCCCATTGTGCCTGCCAGGCTGGGTGAATCACCAGGGCCCTGATCCCCACTGTCCCAGAGATGAACCCCCTCCCTCCCCTGAGGCTGCAGAGGACACAGGTCACCCCAATTCCTCCACCTCCACGTGTTCCTGTCTTACCTGGGGTGGCCAGGGAGAAAAGCAGAAGCACAGCAAAGACCACACAGAGCACTCTCATGGCTGGAGGCCAGGGGGGATCTTGGCACACAAGATCTGAGGTGCCTGAGGTGTCTGAGGGCAGAGGTTTTATAGAGGGACTCCGGCCACGAGCGGCACGGCCAGAGGAGAACCTTGGGCAAAACCATCTCCAGAGGGCTGTTGTTTGCTCTGCA
>VYZP01018847.1:180-17229 GCA_013400635.1 Hypocryptadius cinnamomeus | reverse complement strand
CAGCAGTTGGATATGGCATTAGCTATAGATATCTTCAAAGCTTAAGCTGCCAAGCCATTACAGTTAGTGCCTGAAGATTAAAATTTCTCAGGTAGCTCCCATTAGGACCCAACAATTCACTGGAATGTGCTCAGAGCATGTATTACACCACATGAAGTCATATGTTTTGAAATAAGTAAGCAGGATAATTTCCAGGCTGCTAATGTAAAGAAACGTAAGTTTGATAATTTCTAAAATAAGGTTCAAGCAATAGGTCTGCAACAGAATCCACATGGAAAACTTCAACAATCATAAATGTCAGTGTCCATGTGTATGTCTGTGTCTGTTTACAGACATATTTCTGCATCAGCTGAAGAAGTAGATTTCTGTCCTCACCCTTATCTCATAATTTGAATGACTCAACCCCTAGAGTGCATCCTCAGTCATCTAACTAAATCTAAACTTGTCACACACTGAGGGAGAATTGACCTTTTAGCCATCTTAGGGATGCTGTTGTCCAAACATGATGGGGACAACTCATAAACTCTGGTATATGAGTGCTCTGCAACTCCTGGAATGCTCCAGGCTCCCACACTGTGCCATTTGCATGGAGGCAGCTGGGCCTGCTGTTACTTCCACTTTGGGTTGCAGAACAGACTTACTCAGAATTTAGGGATATTTGAAATCTAAGACCAGATCCAAATTTTGCAGCTCTACTGCAGTTCTATTTTTACCATCTTAATTCACTGTGACCACTTTAAATCCCTGTCCACCCTGCTGAGTCCCTCAGATCATGTTTTCCACCTGAATAATCCTTTAACACAGACATCCACTGATTCCATCTCTCACTTTCTAGTGTAAATTGTCATAATGCAAAAATATACAGTATTTTAAATCTATACTTAAAATATAAACTGCCAGCTTCTGTCACATTGAGGCCCTAAGGGTTTTTAGGATCAGACTGCTACTGCCAGAAATAGGATGCTGCAATTGAGTCTGTTTTTATATTCTACACTGTATCAGGCTTCCAAGTTGGGCATATTTACATCTACATTTGATGACATCTAATGTATGCATGCAGCCAAAATAAAATTTGCACTATGGTAAGTGATCACATGCAGGCTTTGATGAGTTCCTTTCCTTCTGCTAAGCTCCACATATCTTATTGAATTTCTGCATCAGTTCACATCCTGGATCAGAGTGATGCACACATCATATATCTGTGGGTAAGTACAAATATACACTTTTCTATGTCATCAACAATAAATCAACTATGTGTGATAGCTAAAATTATGCTGCTTTATATTAGTTGTCAGATGAAAAGAATATTTTCCATTGCTTTTTTTAATACCATTTTTGATCTCAATTAAATACAGAGTAATCAAGTTCATCTGTATTGTGTCAGGGAGTAGAAGTGTTGTTTTAGACTGTGTGTTTGAAGGTATTTGTGTTAGAGACAGCAGTATAGATTAGCAGGAAAAACTCACTGACCCAGTACTAATGCATTATGATGAATTTGCTGTTCACTGACATTAAACAATAAATACAAGAAACAGTAGAATTAAGAATTCTTATTTAAAAGTAGAAAAACAAGCTTAACTTGTTCTCATAGGAATCTTAATAATTTTCCTTTTACTCTAGGTAATCATTGGAGGGGGGTGCCTATGAAGAGGCACTTTAAGTGAGCTCTGAACCTGCTACTTAAAGCAGGGCGAAGGATCTTCCTTAGTTTCTGCAGAAGAATGAATAATTAAGTGGCACATTTCTGCTCGATAAACAAAACTGTAATGAATTTAAAGGAAATTATAGATTTTATCATCTTCTGCAGTCTTACAATGAGCATCTGGGGTTTGCTGGCATGCAGATTATTGATGGCCCAAACTTATTAAGCTTTCTGGTCGCTTTGTTCACAGAAGTAAATCAGCACAGCAGAGGGAATTAAAAATAGCACTAAAATAATTTTCTATTGTTTTACTAAAATGCTTTATGAATGCTTATATCTTATAGGCAGATGGAACAATTCTAAGATCTTATTTTCCAAAGGTATCTCATTATTTTATTGCTTATGAAAACTCCCTTTCTTTCACAACTAGTCAGCAAAGAAAGATTTTGCTATGTGCTGTGAACCACTGAGGATGTCTTCCAAGGAGCAGAAAAAGATAGAAATATAAATAAATACCTCACAATGATAATGTCTTGATAGCACTTCTGATATTTTTTCATTGTTCCATATGTCACATGTGAACCAAAATTTCACCTAAGACATTTTAAACATTTTTTAAACCTAACACATACAAATACAGTGGAAGTTAAAATTAACAAAACATGGGGCAGGGGCAGGTTGTGTAAGCAATTCTGTTTAAGAAGAGGCTATTTAATATAAGTTATTTCATGAGCTGCTCAAAAATCATATTCTTCTTTGAGTATTTTTTCAAATACAACTCACTATTATATCCAAAAATTTTCATTTTCTTCGCTCAAGGACATGGCTAAACTTGGACTTTTTATTTAATTTCCAGAAGACATACTACTTCAGCAGGAACCTTCCTGCTCCAATGATGATGACATGATGAACAATATACCTGAAAGCTGCTAGCTGAAGCATGGATTCCTGAAACATGGAAATTAACCACTCAGATACAAGGAGGAGGATGGAAAGTAACTCTGCAGGTCAGAAACAGCACTGAAACCCCATGGCAGTGAAGAGTTTCTCTTACAGAAAAGGTTTCTCATTCAAATAGGTACTATGTCTTCCCTTCCAAAATTTCAGCTCTTAAATCTAATTTTATTCTATTTTCTTTATCTGTGTCCATCTCTTCTAACTATCCTAGCAGTATCCTATCTGAACCTTCTGTCCCTTGTTATTTCTGATTCTATTACTCTGTGACATTTTGCTATATATTTTCATTCCCTTGATATCTCCACCAAAATAGTATGACTCCAGACACAAGGCCTCTCAAGAATTAGACTATTTTTCTTCTCTAGAGAGAAGGCTGTAGCAACTGAACAAGTGACCAGGTGTTGCAAAAACTGTGATGTGTAGAAGCAAGAAGATCCCTGGCATGGCACTAAAAAGGTCATAGGAACCCACTTCAAGCAGAGGTGCTTGGATAATCAGGAGTCCCTTTTCATTTCTTGCATCAGCAGCCAACCCAAACCTAGACTGGGACTTCTGGTTTACTTGTATCTGGACTCTTGACATGATAGATGAGAGGATAATCTCTCTGCATTCAGTTTACTCTGATCCTGTCTACCAGTCTTTCTCCTGGAAAAAAAATCACTAAATAGAGTGACTAAAAATCACCTTTAAATAAAAAGATTAAAAGAGAAAAAGAATCAAAGACCTTATTTCTTGAAAAAGAGAAAAGTAATTTTTTTTTTCTTCTGCAGTCTCTTCCTTAAAATGGCACTTTGTATGAAATTATGGACTCTCTCTGTTTCCTTATTTAGCTAGTACAGGAGTGCATTGAGATGCTCTGTGTCACACTGGAATGTGCTGTACCTGTAGGATGGCACCACATAATATGATTCAAGGTGGCATTTTTCTCTAGGCTCACTGCCAGTGTCTCAGACAAGCATGCACTAATCACAGAATATTTAAGCTTTGTGCACATGAATTGCAGCCTTGAAACTAGTGAGAAATAGTGAGAAATAAGTGAGAAATACCGCTTTCTTTGAGACAATAAGTCCATCTGTTTTCTTTGAATTTGGATGGTCAGTTTGACAGCTTTCTACATGTTGTTATGCATACAGTTTTCCAGTTTCCTAGAAAGTAGCCTATTAAAGAACAAGATACCATAGACTGAATCCACATAATTCTTGCTAAAGATGCAATTTTTGAGATAATGCCCTGATACACAGGCCAGAACTGTGGCTCTTTTTTCTTGGTTTTATCAAAAAGGTTATACTTGCTACTATTCTCTGTTCAACATGCAAACACAGTCTGGCTTTTTTCTCTCTATTATTCTCCATGCAGGGAAATGAGTGCATAAGGTGGANTTCTCTCTATTATTCTCCATGCAGGGAAATAAGTGCATAAGGTGGAGTCCCCAGTTTTAGTTTCTGTCACACTCTAAGAGTAAAGTCAGGTATCTTTAAGGGAAAAAAAAAAAAAAGAGAGAAAGAGAAGTGTAAGCAGGCAAGAGAGTAGCAGATAAGCAAAGCTTACCATGTTTTTAGATGGGATGTATTTTATTTCAGTACAGAATAAACCCACTGCTACTCATGAGGCCAGAGCCACCAGCTGAAAGAAGTATATTTCCACTACGTACATTAGAGCAAATATTTATTTATTTTCAAATATAAATTCCCCATCCAAACTCACAACTTGTTATGTTAAAATGTTAAACATTATAAACTGAGGTCATAAATCAGTCCATCATTGAACTTTACTCTTAGGAAGCCAGGGTTAGAGGTTCTCACCTGGCCTTCCTGTGGTGAATCACCCATAATGTTCTGCAGCTTTCTGGATTACGCAAATATAATGGGACACCTAGTCACATTCATATTCTGAGAGCAAACAATTTTATTGCTGCAGTACAGCACAAGGCAGAGACACCACCTTGGATTCAGAACAAATCTCTCTGTTCCCTGCATTTACACCAAATATGCCAACAGGAGAGGCCTGGCAGGAGGGAAACAAGGGTTTTAAAATAGTTCTGAAGAATCAAAGTGCTTGGTGTAACCCTTGTGCCTTAGGTTAGCTGAACCATCTAACTCCTTTGGGCCAGCCCACATTGCTGCTCCTAGTAAGGATTTAGATATGATCATTTGAGCTTGAATAGACCAGACAACAGCCTGTCTGTGATGACAAAGGTTAATTTAACAGAATATGTGAGGGATGTGAATAGGTGATGTCATAGTTCTCAAATAATTACTCTTCTATTCACACATAGGTCACCTTGCTTGTCTAAACTTCGATGATCAAATCATACCTACTTTCCTTGTATTTTTTTTAATTATAACTCATTACAAAGTGGATGCATACACTGAACTTGGCTTGCCAGTCATTTAATTTGTCAAAGAGTTTTCCACTTGTTACATATATGAGCAGCCATCTCATATATGAGCAAATTTAAGAAATGAAGAAACAACAACAAAAAAAAAATTCATAGCCCTAGCACACAAAATGAAAATCTGTACTACTTCTTAGTTAACATTTCTGTAATTGTTGTGCTAATCTAACACAAGAAAAACTGTAGAAAATACAATGGGACCAGAATTTGGCTTAGGAAAAAAGTAAGAGTGGAATTCCATTATGTAAAAAGAAAATAATGTGTATTTCTGCAAAATATCCCACCTGCCACTAAGCACTGCTGTGATTTCAGGGTCTGAACACCGTGACTCATTGACCCTTGGCACACACCTGAAAGATGGGCAGCCAAGGAGCACAGGTGGATACTATATTGATAAAACCATAGAATGGTTTGGGTTGGAAGGGACCTTAAATATCATCTAGTTCCAACCCCTCTGCCAATGACAGGGATACCTTCCACTAAACCAGGTTACTCAGAGATCCATCCATCCTGGGCTTGAACACTTCCAGGGATAGGGCATTCACAGCTTCTCTGGGAAATCTGTTCCAGTGTATCACCATCCTCACAGTCAAGAATTTCTTCCTGATACCTAATATGAATCTGGCAAATTCTGTCATCATATGAAATCATTTTCCTCTGACAGAATTTCTGTGTTTTAATGATCCCCACAGAGGCTGAGAACTCAGGCACATTTCTATGCAATCCCCTGCTCCCATCTCTTTTGCCAACCTCCTCTGGACTTCAAACTGTGTATGGGAGGTCCTTGAGGACCCACTCCTGCTGCATTTTGGGAAGATTATAAGTGCCCTGTTTGTATGCAGTTTGATGCAGTGTGTGGATTTTTTATAGCTATGACAAATACGAGATGTGCACGATTTTCTAGGGACAGTGGTTGCTCCCACCTCTAGTTAATTTGACTGAGAACTGCAAGAGTGGGTGACAAAATAAGGGTCCAGTAAGCCCTTCTGCACTAAATGGTTAGAGGTTGGCTGCCTGCAAGGTTGATATTAAGGAAATTATACACACAATCCTTTACCTGGAAATGAACACAAGTGGCATATTTGCTACATGCTGTTGCCTTCTACATTTGCAAGGTGTTGTTACTGAAGTTGTCAGATAGAACACATTTAATGTATGACTAAACCTCATCCATGCAGTTTTAGATCATTTTGGTTTCTGTGAATACTTTCTCTTTCCTACTGCACTGATGCTCAGTCCTCTGGGCTACAACAGAGTGGGCACTGCCATTTCAGTGCTCACTGACACCAGAGCAGCAGAGCCAGCTCTCCCACTTCTGCACAAAACAGCCTTTCCTAGGCATTATCCCTAGGACTCTCAAAAGCACACAGCATCGGAAGCCAGAATTAGCCAGATAACAAGGAAGACACCTGAAATCAAGTGGAAATGAAAAAGGAAAATCTAATGACCACAGGGTGAGAAACTCAGTGATTTAATGGTATTTTCCAAGTGTCCATCTTGTTACAGATGGGTAATCGCTGTTAGAACAACATGGCTAACACTTTATTTTTCCTACAGGAGATAATTATTTTGGTTGAAAACACTGGCTGTCAGACAATGGAATACCTACTGCAACACCTGCAGACCAGGAATGGACAGCTGCATTTGTCTGGTAGCAGTGCTAATCAGGTTCCTGCAACTGCCAGATCTTTGACTGAGGTTGAGGTGACAGGTTGCCATCATACTTTTGAGGTCGTCTTTCCTCTTACTGGTTGCTTTGTCTCAGTTCCTCCCTCACTTTTTAAGACTCCAAAACACATTATTGGCAGTAACAGCAAATACAGAGAAGAGAAACTGCCAGACAATCAACTGATACAAATTAATGTACTATTTTAGTCGGCTGAGCTCTTTAAATATATGCAAGATGAAAAAAATTAAAGTCTGATCAAATGCTAATCAGTATTTGATATTATCTGCAATGATTATGTGTAAATCCACAAAGGAAAATGCACACTAGACTAACCTATCATGCTCAGGTTAGCACTTGTCAGCTACCCAGTGTCCATTCTCAGCTAAGATAGACATTTTAAACATGCACTTTTTTCTGGCTGAGTTCACTATATTTTCAAGCATAATAAAAGAACCGATAAATACTTTTAACGAACTGGGTGGAAATGATGAAAGAAAAAAAAAAACACTTCTACAAATAATATGTGTTGTACTAAAGAATTTTGTAATATTAAAAAAAATGGATGAACATCAATTTTGTAATATTAAAAAAAATGGATGAACATCAAGGGCAAAAATAACCTCACCTTAATCATTATAGTGACAAGATAAATTTGATGTCAATGGCCTTCAGAGAGGCCGTCCTCGAAATGAGCAGCAAGTTTTCTCTAAAGGCCTTGTGGAAGTAAGGGCTTATTCACTGTACATAATTTCCTGTTCATAGTTTCCCTAGAATAGAAATCTCTGGGGAGGATTAGCTTTATCAACTGTAACCACAACTATATAGTCTTGTGTCACTTCCTTCTACACATAGTTGGACTGCTGTTTAAATTCATCTAGTTTGGCCCTATAGTACAATGATGGATCATGCTTATAAATAAGGATGTGTGCTGGTATTGACTGGGATAGAGCTCAGTTTTCTTCCCAGTAGCTGGTATGGGGCTGTCTTTTGATTTTGTGCTAGTAACAGTGGGATATTTTTATTATTGCTGAGCAGCACTTGTACTGAGTCAAGGCTCTTTCTGCTCCTCACCCCACACCACCAGCAAGTGAGCTGGGAGTGCACAAGAAGATGGGAAGGGAAGCTGACCTCAACTGAACCAGGGGATATTCCAGACCATATGGCATCATGCTCAGCACAGAACACAGCAGTGGGATGTTGGGAGTGATGGTGTTTTTCTTCCCAAGTCACTGTGACATATGATAGAGCTGTGCTTCCCTGGGGATGGCTTAACAACTGCCTGCCCGTGTGAAGTACTGAACTCATTAATTCCTTGTTTTGTTTTGCTTGCATGTGCAGCTTTTGCTTTCCCTACTAAACTGTCTTTGTCTCAATCCACAAGTTTCTTACTTTAATTCTTGCAGTTCTCTCCTCCATCCCAAAACAGGGTGGGGGTGAGCAATCAGCTGTGTAGGGCTGAGCTGCTGTCTGGGGTTAAACCATGAGAGAAAGAGAATTCATAAGGACAGGCAATCTGTACTTTGAGAACTTTATAGACATGTTTCTCTTATCATAGACTTAGCAATCTGATTGATTTTTATTGTTTTATAATACAGTATCGAGCAAGATTATTTGACAGACAGTCAAATAATCATTTTTAAGGAACTGAAGAAGACCCTTGAAGAGTCACTTAAGATTTGCTGCAGATGACAATAAAGTTATGAATTTATTAAAGTTAAATTGCATTTCTCAGCATCCTAGACATTGCAAAAAGACAGATATGACATTTGAAATGTGGCATAACCTGGTGGCAATTACATTACTGTAGCACAACCAGAAAAGTACATACTTATTATTTGTCCTGCACTCTACTATTCTGTCTTGTTTCTTACCCAGCTGCATCCAAAACTTTGAAGCCATTGTAGAGTCAAGAGTGAAGAGCAGGCATTTCACTGTGAATCTAACACAGTTGTCATCCACTTCAGAGGACTTAGATGCCTCATTCTCTTCTGAGATTCCTAAAAAACCTGGATGATAGCTTTATGGAACAGGACCCAAGGGAGACAACTGAGAAAGACGCCCTGCTTGATCTGCTGCCTGTCAACAGAGTGGATTTTGTAAGTGAAGAAGAGATTGGCAGCCGTCTTGGCCACAGTGGCCAAGAAGAAATCAAGTTAAAATCTCTGTTAACAGGAGGAAAATGCTGGCAAAACCTCAACTCTGGATATGAGGAGAACAGACTTCAGGTTTCTCAGGAAATTAGTAAGTAAGGTCCCCTGGGAACATGTTTTTGTAGACGCTACAGTCCATCAGCGCTGGTGATTTTCTAAACATCACTTCCTAAAGGCACAGGAGCAGGCAATTCCCAAAAGGCAGAAGTCAAACAGGTGAGGCAGAAGGCCAGCTTGGCCTCCAGCTCTTGGAAACAAGGCAAAAAGGAAGGTGTATGCCCAGCGAAAAACAGGGCCGGGTAACATGGAAAGGATGCAGAGATACTGTCAAGAGGAAATTCAGGCAGCCAAACCTGGAGCTGAAGCTGGCCAAAACTGTGGGGGACAATAAAAAGTTTTTTTCAAATATATCAATGGCATCAGGCAGTGGAAAACTAATATCAGCTCATTACAGGATGGTCTCCTCACAATCAGGGACATGGACAAGGCAGAGGTTTATCATATTGTTTGCCTCTGTCCTCAACATTAGATGGACTAAGGGTGTCTCAGAGCCCTGAGTTGGAGAACCATGACTGCAGGAAAGATCAATTCCCAGTCATCCTGGGGCTCCAGCTGGATCCCTACAAATCCATGGAGCCTGATGGTCTGAAGCCCACACAGCTTCATGAGATGAAAGTCCTGCTTATCAAACCTGATTTCCTTTCATGACCAGATAACCCACCTAGCTGATCAAGAAAAGCCAGTTGACGTAATCTTTTTGGATTTTAACAAAGCTTTTCATACTGTCTCTCCTAGTGTTCTTCCGCACAAAATGTCCAGCTCACAGCTGGATAAACACATCATGTGATGGGTGAGCAGCTGGCTCACAGGTTGGGCACAATGGGGTGACATCAGACTGGTGATCTATCACTAGTGGAGTTCTGCAGGGCTCCATCCTCAGCCCTCTGCTTTTCAACATCTTCATAAAATTACTTGAATGCAGAACTGGAAGGGACACTAAGCAGGTTCTCAGATGATACAAAACTGGCAGGAGTGTTGACTCCCTCAAAGCCAGGGAGACCCTGCAGAGACACCTCAACAAGTCAGAGGGCTAGGTAACCACCAACCATATGGACTTAGCAAGGGAAAATGCTGGATTCTGCACCTTGGATGGGGCAACCCTGGATGTACAGACAGACCGTGGAATGAGATGCTAGAAAGCAGTGCTACAGAAAGAGACCTGGTTGATGGAAAGTTGGATATAAATCAGCAGTGCCCTGGCAGGCAGGAGGGCCAGGTGTGTGCTGGGGGGCATCAGGCCCAGCATGGCCAGCCAGCAAGGGAGGGGACTGTCCCGCTCTGCTCTGCATTGGGGTGGCCTCACCTCAAGTGTTGGGGCAGTTCTGGGTGCTACAATACAAAATAGACATTAAACTATTAGAGAGTTTCCAAATGAGGGCTAAGGAGATGACATATTAGGCATGGCTGAGGTCACTTGTTCTGTTCAGCCTGGAGGAGACTGAGGGGAGACCTCATTGCAGTCTAGAACTTCCTTGTGAGGGGAAGAGGAGAGGAAGGCACTGATTTCTTGTCTGTGGTGACCAGCCACAGGGCCTGAGGGAATGTGTCATGGGAGGTTTAGGTTGGAAATTAGGACAAGGTTCTTCACCCCAAGGTTGGTTGGACACTGGAACAGGCTGCCCAGGGAAGTGGCCACAGCACCAGTCTGACAAGGTTCAAGAAGTGTTAGGACAATATTCTTGAACACATGGTGTGGCTCTTGGGGATGGTGCTGTGCAGGACCAGGACTGGACCTGATGATCTGGGTGGGTCCCTTTGAGCTCAGCATATTCTGTGACTGTGAGATCTAATCCAGTATGAAGCAAAATCCTGTTGCATGACACTGGGAGTAGAGCATGTTTTAACCCAAACTAGCCCTTGGGATTATGTTGCAGAGAAATAAAGATACCCAAGTTTAATCATCCTTCCTCCTCCTTATAAATAATTTGAAAAGCAATTCATAGAGCATATTACTGCCGTATTGCCCTTGGGATACTTTTCTTGTTCCTCATTTCTTCATCGTTATATTCTTTTATAATTACAGCAGGAAGCTGCCACTATTTCTCAACATCAGCTCTCCACAAGAAATGTAAAATCATCCAGGGAGGAGAACAAGAAGGATTCAGGCAGATATTTGAAGATGTTTACTTAATAAAGGCACATTTTGGTGCACCCACATGTATCCCAGTATAGGGTAAGGATTTGCACAGCAAAGAGGAAGGGTAGCATTTCATCCCTCTGTTTTCAGGTAAGTTTCCAGAGGACTGTGTGGTATATTGCCATTGGGAGAGGCCTCAAGAAGGTCAGGTGTAGTTGGGAAAGCAAGAGAGGGACACAGTTAACACAACTTCACCAAGGACGTGGCTCACTTGGACATAGTCATTAGGGTTTCCTGTTGAAATGGCTCAAGAGGAGAAAGACAAAACTGAAGGAAGAAGAACCAAAAGCCTGCAATATTTCCATGAAGAAACATCAAAATACAGTGAGTGTGTTTATGGAATGAGTTTCAAATCCTGGGCTGCTAATGTGGCCAAATCACCTAAATTTTTGTTTATCAAAGCAGATGTTTTTCTCTGAGTTAGGGGACACAGCTGAGGTGCTCTAACACGGATTCCTGGTTTGATGCCCACACTGCTATTGTCTGACCAGATGTTAACAGTGACACTGAGCTGTGAGGATTTGTGAAGGAATTTTGAATGAGTTAAGAGACGGGACCTCTGAGCTGCTTTTTCTTACCTTCTACACAGGCAGGAAGGGTGCATTTGGCTCACATCTTCACCATATGGCTCAGAAGGTCCCAAGACATTCTAAGGATGTACTAACCAACAAAACAAGGATATTTATGCTTTTGACCCAATCCTTAAATATTTCATCTTATGGACTCATGCTACAATGTAAGCTTTCTTAGCCAATCGTGTTATGACACAGAAACCTACAGTACTGTACTCTAAAAACTCTAAACTTTCCTCTACTTAGCTTAATGTGTCTCTGCTTTAAACTAGAAATCCACATTCTCACTTCTAGCACCAAAGTTTGGAAGCCTTTTCCAAGGTCTCAGATCATATCCTGTGTTTAAGCTTTGGCTAACATGCCCAGAGTTCTGAGAATTCCCTGTATTTCAGATTCCAACACTGAACCATCACTGCTCACCTTGAGATGAACTGCTAACCAACCATGCACTCCTCACCAGAGACACAGCTCGGGTGAATGAAGCTATTTCAGATGCTCAAGGGAAATCCTTCTGTTCCCAAGCTGCTGTCCCAAGGACACAGAGCCACCGTGCTGTATCTGACAGGATTCTTCTGGTGCCTTGGATGCAGACATCCAAGATTTACCTAAGTCCTTGTTTCTCACCTGCGAGCTGTAGGAATGGCATTAACATGACCTATTAACCTGAGTCTTCTTATTCATGATAGATACTCCAGAAATGAATACTCTGGACTTCAAGACCCATTTGATTCCTCAGGTTCAAGCACAAGTTTCCTAGACCATGCTTGAGACAAGTGAGATGTAGAAGGTGTCACAGACTCAGAAGCTGGACATGCCTTCAAAATAAAACCTTTGGGGGCTGATTCTTTGGGCACTGTGTCTCAGGCTGTGGGAGCTGAACAGATGGGGAAACCACATGGTCTGGGCTTCCCTGCATGGGATTATTTTGCACAACTGTTGTCCCAGATCCCAGAAACAAAGTAATTCAGAGGTTGTCCTCTTACCTGTGTAAGTGCTGAGGCAGACACACACTTGCTGTACAAGCCTAGTCAGAACTAGAAATTTGCCTAGAACACAAGATGTGAAATACAATTATTACCATTAGAATTTCTAAAAGAAATAATTTCATGAACGTGCTTTGCCTTTTCTAGATCTCACTCTTCCTGCTAAAATGTTCCATTTCTCTGCAAAAGGTCAAATGAGACCAAATATAATAGCCTGATCAGAGACCAGGAGAGAAAAGAAAATCAAATTTCCACTTGCAAACAGAGAGATGAATGGCACAGCTATCTAAGTTGTGGCTCAAAATATGTGGGTCAAAGTTACCTATGAGAAACATCTATTTTAATAGTAACATAAGTAATTACAATATTAATGTTAGTATCTAATAATAGTACATGTTACAAGTAATAATGGAACCCAAAATTAGATTAACAAGTTGTTAAACATTTCAGTAAGTTTCTAAATTAACAGCCAATTTTGCATACAATCTCTTCTACCACAGTATTTTGTTTTAGTTATATAATTTCTAAGGATTTAGAAACAGTGATTTCAACACCACTTTATTTTGTTACATAAAGATATTTATTTTGGGCTTAGAACTATTTAGAAAACTACTTTTCTCCATAAAATTTAAGGTTTTTATGGAAAAATGAGAACATAAAAAGACTAAAGCTAATAAAGCAAATATTTTGATTCAAAATTAAGCTGTGATTGTCTGGTCTTACTCTTGCATCAGCAAAGGTCTTCCTTTCATACAGGTGATGATCATAGATATTTGTTCTTCTCTCTAGAGGCTTCAGCAAAGGATTTATGCTTCTTAAGTGAGCATTCTTTTAGTTCTTCATACATCATTCTTTATTAAACAAAGATTCTACCAATCTGGGACACAATCAAGGAAAATTCTCATGCAGTTTATGAGGCAGCCTTTGAAATTCATCAGATAATATATTTGAAAAATAGACTTTCCTAAAATAAGGGCAATATTAGTCAAATACTGCTTCTTCCAAAGACAGCTGGGCAACAGAAAATACCAAATATTTTTCTGCGCTGGTATTAGTGTGCTAGCTCAGTTCAATTTACACATATTATCATTGGAAGGGGTAGAAGTTTTGGCACAGGGAATTTGAATACCTGCCTTTTGAAACCAGCTTTTTAAAATTTACAAATTGAGACAAAATCAGTGAGCTTCTACTCCCTTGCCAGCAAACACAGAAATCTACAGGAGGCCTGAAACTCTGAAGCAGCTGAGAAAGACAAACATTTTGTTCAATATGTACATACAAAATGCCAATATGGAACATGCTTAAAATAAGGGTTTTTAACCACAGCACATCCAACTGACTGGTGCCCAGTAAAGTTCCTAGTCTTGCTTATATCACCCACCTCTTATTCCTGCCTAAAGGCTTTTGCTTTTTATGTATTTTTCATATGTTTGTAGCTTTGTAGACCATTAATACTTGCTTATACAGCTCCAAGTATTTTTCCTACCCTTTCTCTTAGATTTTAGAATTATAACCTTACCTTATGACACATTCCTGAAATATTTTTTAGTCTTATTTTGAGGTAGAGGACCTAAAAGAAAAACATTTTGTTTTCTAATCAGAATCTGAGAAGACATAAAAAGAAGTGGGGCAAAGAAGACCTGGACCAACTCCAATGGGGCAGTATCTGGGGAAAAATTACCTTATCAACTGCTCTTCTAATTGGACAATATTTGTCAGATAGGATAATTTGTTAAAGCTATAAACATTGTAGAATCTGATAGTGATTTCTACTACCATTGGGAAATATTTAATCCAAGTATCATTATCTCAAGTTTCTTTTTCATCTGGTCTCTCTGCACAAATATCAGACAGTGCTGGAAGGAAATGATGCTCTGCCCAAACCTGAGTTGTCTGAGGAATGCCTCTGGATAGAACTGCACCACAGGACAGCTTCAAGCCTTCTCAACCCCTCCAGACTAAGAAAGCAGCCGTTGGAGTAAAGTAAATTCCACTCCCAAAGTTTTACAAAAAAATACAACTATGAATGAGATTTTACCAATAGCACCTCATCAGACAGTTCTAGTCAGCAATATAAAATAAAAAGCAACCATTCATTCACAATTTAAAAATTATGATGCCAGGATTCCAACAAAAAGAAAAGTTGATAGTCAAACTCTAAACCTTGGAAAATATGATTATGCTATCAAAACAACAGTAAAAAATCTGCAACTATTAAATAATAAACAATGCTTCTATAATTACAAATATTAGGAATAGTAAGAGACTGCATTAAGTGAAGAACTAAGAGAACAGGTATTACAACCCCTGCTGTTTCTGCAAACATTTTTAGTACCTTAAGAAGCAAAGGAATGAGGCCAAAGGGAATGAATTTCTAGAAGATATTTACTGACTATAAACTAGCAAAGGAACAGGGAATTCTAGTTACACTGAAAGCTGTTAAAGTGGTTTTTCTTCTCTTTCTCTTTTCTCCCCCAAATGGCTGTTCAGTATGAAAAATGACTCTGTCAGCAGACACTCTTCACAACCCACCCTGATCTGCAGCCTTCATTGTTTTATTGAGACAAATGGGCAGTAAGTAGCTAAAACATTTCAGGTACATGGAGTTAAAAACTCAGAAACAACGTTTTGCCATGTGGCAATAGAAATCAAAGAACAAATCTGGATCCACCCTATAAAACCAATTAGCAATGAGCAGTCTGCTCTAAACTATTCCATGATTCAAGTCTCCTCAGGTGTTGTGCAAAATGATTTACAGACTAAAAAAAATGTTTAATTGATTTAGCCAGTGATTATTGTTACTATAAATGCTAATTATTCCTACAACAGTCTAATAGAAGCACTGTCTCTTGGCTGTATATGATAAACAGGGAATGGTGATCACCTTTTTTAATGATCACCTGTTTTTATCATACAACATCAAGTGTTGCAAAATGTTTAAATCAAAATAATGTGAAATGCAGTTTGTTCAATTTTTTTTCTAATTTTTCTCTATATTTTCTAATTAAAAAGTCATGCACCACCCATGATATTTTGTTTTCTCATAACAAAACTTCAGTAACTCACATCTTATCCCATTCCTGAATTAAAATTTGACAGAATGCCTTTCTATGACATTTAAACAGTTCAGTCTTTCAGTAATAACCAGTAACCAGTCTCCACAAGTCTCTAAAACACTCAGAACTCTGGGTTTAGCGATGTCTCAACAGATGCCCAAATCCTTGTCCAAGATAGATGCTGACTTCCCACTTTTTCCTTCATTTATTCTGTTCCTTTAGAGAGCATTAAACACAATGAATGCTTTGCTTGAGTCCTAGCTTTGAGGCTGGTAGAGTAACTATGAGGCTGGGTACCCAGCTTCCAGCACAATGCAGTATCTCATTTATTTGTGCTGAGCAGTCCTTCCCCAAGCTGCTGCAGGCAGCTGATGTGGATTCAGGTTTCCTGAGAGGCCAGTGAATCATGATCTTCTGCTTCTGCGCACTGTGACCTTAACACCAAGACACTGAACAAATTCACACCCTTCTACCCTTGCTACCATTTTCACAGCTCAAGCCTTCTTGATCACCATTACTCGACACTTTAATTTTTTTTCTTTGTCACCAGCCACCCTACCTTTTGAATTTTGTTATTCCTTTTGGCTATTTTTGAATGTTTTTTTTCTTTCTCTCTTCATAATCATGTCAGATTAAATTGTGGGAGTGTTTGCTTCAGAAGAGGAAAAACCAGGAAGTTTAATAGTCTAAGTCTATTTTTTCTCCTCAAATGAACAGAAAAAAAATCAATTATTAGCTAGCAGTATACAATAAATTGTGCTTCTGGGCTGATTCAGGTTCTCCACAGACAGAGAAAAAAACAATAATGTGCTAAGCTACACAGAGTAGAGCAAACCTGTAATCATTTAAGATTCATGGCTTCAGAAGCACCAAATCTTCCCAACTGAGCTAAATGGAGAATCTTCATTGGTTGTCACTGGGGAGGTACATATTCTCTTTGCAGGACAGCAAATTCAAATGCAATAACTACAAAAACGTGAGAAGGACTGAAACCACAAGTAGAGAAAGGTACAAAGTCTGCTTTCCAGCTTCCTTATTTCCCATCTTCCCATTAGGGACTGTCCTTAAAGAGTATGTGTTCTGGATGGGAAAAAATTCCTTTTCACCTTGTGGAAATATTGCAGAAGAATTTATTTCTGTCAGTTTACTGTCAACACCTTCTTACCAGAGCCCTTCTTCCACTAGCTAGTTTCCCCACAGACCAAAGATTTCCAGTCCCCCATTAACCACAGGAGGGAATGGCCATAAACATTTGTGTGTGCATACAAGTTCACTGTTCAATGTGTCATATAAGTTCACTAATGTGAGGCAGACAGAAACACACGAAAATGTATATCTTGCATAGGAAGAGCACCTTTTCATCCCTTTAAAAAAGTGTTCTGCTGGAATAAAGGTTTTCCCTTATTAAAACCTTTTACTTAAGAAGAT
>VYZP01018845.1:0-74048 GCA_013400635.1 Hypocryptadius cinnamomeus | reverse complement strand
CCTTAGGTTCTGCAAATCACTCTGTCCACACTTGCCTATGTAAGGTTTCCTATTTTCCTTTAAGAAAAATATTTCTTAATTCAATGACTTAAGTGATTCCAAATACCCATGATGTGTGATGGTCCTAACTTCCAAGTGAGAGTAGAAATAACTGACTCTTCCTAATTTGATTATTTAATTTCTATTTAAGAAGCTTATACTTAGGAGCATTGGATCTGACTTGGGTAACATTTTTTGGTAGTATTCTTTGCTGAGAAAGCAAATGTATAAGGAGGTTTGAAGCTGTGTAAGGAGGTCCCAGGTTTGGTTTGGTTTTGTTTTGCTGGTATTTCTGTAAAGATCAGATGGTTATGTTCCAGTGTAAGGAAAAAGTACTTTTTTCATACTGACAACCAGCTAGTTCTCAGCAATAAATGAATCTTAAATAAAATTGTATGATTTCAAAAAAATGAAAGTGTAATTGAAAATAAATTTGGGAGCAAGTAGGAGGGTGAAATTTCTGCGAAAATGTGTGTAAGTAGTATCACAGTGTGAGCAGACCAAAATATTTGACTCATTCTATTAAACTCTTTCAGAAATCTGCTTTGATTAAATCATGTAACTTACAGTACTTCTTAAACCACTTTGCAACAAATTTTTGATTTTTTTTTTACATTTACTTTTATTGTAACCTAGTATCAATTTTGTAGGAGCCTATAACTATTTCACACACTGTCAGTAACTTGATGGGTGGCCTTGAATAGCTTCTTTTGTGTGAAATGTGAAGAATACTCACCTATTTCCCACAGATACTGATTAACAAATAAATTATTCAGTACTGTTTTATGTTTTAAAGATGTGTGAAACACAGAGTAAACTAACTTTTCTTCTTCAAACTAGCTGACCATATATCACTGTTTCAATCACACATGGGTTTTTTCCATCTTTGAACCTTTTCAGTCATCTCAATCGATTGGCAGAGCTGTAGACCTGCTGCTCCACATGCAATACAAAGAATAAAAGTAACTGACTCATTTCACTCTTACACTTGAGTGACAGGTTTCAAGTTTCTATAAAATCAGATTCTCTTCTAGGTCATGCTATGCAGAACCATGCTTCCAGTTTTAGGACTTGGTCTGTCTTTGGAGGATTAATGTTGAATTTGTTATACGAGACAATGCATTTCAGCCAAGAAACTGGTGGTAGGGAACTAGAGCCAAAAGCTTTATCTTAAACTTGGAAGAGAAGTGGGGATTGTCACTGTTTTTTATGTTCCAAATGCATACTCTGTTCCCTTATGTTTTTCATTTCAACTGAAAACAAAGCACCTGAGTACATTTGGGGCTGATGCCACACAGAATTTTGATACATGTCTTGTATTTCAGATAAGCAAGGGTTTAATTACATTCAATCTTAAGTCTTTAGATAGAAGAAATGTTACATTTCCTTCACTTTTGTGGTGGTCATATTATGTAATTCTGCAGTTCAGAAAATTAGGTCAGTGTACTGGATTTGTGTAGTCTTCAAAGGTTACTTCTCTTTCAAGTAAAGATAAACCTAATTTGGCTAATTCAGAACTTGCATACCATTAGCATTAAGTTTAATATTGCACAACTGCACTGCATGTGTGAATTTGAGAGAGAGAGCGAATATGTTGACTGCCATAAAAATATATGTAAATGAAAACCTAAGAAGTTACTTAACCTTTTTGGGCAGCTGCTTCTTCTTCCTTTTTCTTTTGTTCCTCAATAGCTTTCATCTTCTCTTCATATTCATCAGCTCTTGTTTTCCATTCAACCCTGTTGTTTTGAAGACCATCAAACATAGGTGTAATTTCCTTGTGAAACCTTGAGAATTCCTGTACAAGCAATTGAAATTAGTAAATTAGAAATTTGTAAGCACTGATTAATTGTTAAGTCTGAAATTGTGGAAATGCTGTTGAGAAAACATTTAATTTTTCTATTACATCTAATTCCAAGGCATATTGTTGGAAATATTGTGTTGGGATAATAATGCCCTATTGTGCACATAGTCTGTTAGGAAAATACTGTAATTATATGTTGCACATTTTAATATCTTCCCTAATCCCACATATGATAGCCTGACTCATATAATACAACTGTGATACATGATATTTTATCATGTGATTATCAGGATACAATTAAAAAGTCTGTTATCCTGTAATATATTCCAAGCAGATGAGGATATTTCTGAAGATGTTAAAAAAATCACATCACTTTTTTGCCTGGCATTTTTGGATAATATTAAAAACTAGGCAGGGATTAAGAATGTATTCATCTCAGTGCCTTATAACAGAAACAGCATATCTACATGCCCCAAATATTGCATATTCCTGTTCCCTTTGCTGTGTTATTAACTGCTTTCTGTAACTGTCCACGTTGCTTGCTTATATTAAATGGGACTAGGAAGAATCAAGCTGGACTTTGTAACTCAGTCTTTCCAGGCAATAACAAATCCTCAGCACCCTGAAGTTTCACTGGGGTCTTCATCTTTTATGAATTTGCTTCACATCTCTTGAATCTATTCTATGGGAACAATTCTTTGATGTAACAAAATACTAAAAATTATGGTTGTTATGATAGTGGTTCACCCTCTGACCAAGAGTACTGCTGCTGTCTAGAATTTTTTACTGCAACATCTTATCACTAATTGTGCCATCAGAACTGCTGGAACAGGAAAACAAAACAAAATTCTTACCTTGTACACAAATGTACACACAAAGTCTATGAAACCAACTTGGAGCTTAGGTAGTTCATCTCCTTTGTTTCTGTCCATCATAGGCTAGAACAAAAGAGCAGTAATTTATAATATGTAGATATCAATCTTTTTGGTATAGTGATCTCATAAGCATCATGGTTCATTATTTATTCAATGTTTTAATCACAGTTAATATTGCTTAACACAGTGAAATTATTTAGCACTTACAATAGGTTGTTGCTGTAGCACAGTTCGTTCCAGGTCGCCTTGCTCCCAGAATTCATTTGCAACCATGAGGGCAACCTGAAGAGGTACAATTCAGTGGAATTGTCAGCAGAAAACAGTACATTTAAATAAATAAAACAAGGCTTTCCAAAAAATGTGAAAAAACCTACATACACTGTCTAGTGTACTTAAGGCTTTTCCCAGCAAATTGTCAGTAGCAATAATTTGATGCATGCTGAGTAAATAACAGATTATTGCCAACAGAAACGAGGCAATATTAGCAACATAAGAGTCTTGTAATACCTGTAATGTGTATACCTTAAAAGAACCAGTATTTGCAGTTGTATTTTGATTATGCTTTGTTAAAACATATTCCTGTAAGGCTAAGTGATGAGCTTCAGCAGGATGGTCAATAAATACTGGAGTACTTAAGTACTTATGTACCACTCTGTATTACAGAATTTTAGTGTGTTTAAGCTTCTTTGCAATGGCGCCATGATCTACAGAACAGACACAATTCAAACCATACTGCTGTTAAATCTGTGCCTTAAAAATAGCTGGAAAGTAGCAAAAGTTGTCTAGCAAAGAAATAATTGAGTGATATTTAAGAGTAGCCAGTTTTAGTGGAAGGACAGTAGAGAAGGGTTGACAGCTGCAGAGTGATTGACCACCTACATTCCCAGTGACAGTAAGGTAGAGGTTCTTTTCTGGAAGCAACAGGTACTTAAATATGCATCAAGTAATAATAACTTAATTTTTAAATTGATCATGAACCAAATGGACAATAAAACAGAGAGTAAATGCAGTATTTTCTACTTCAAAAGTACCTACCTTACTCTGCACTTCCCAGGGCTTGGTTATTGCAGACAGGTCACATCCAGTCATCATCATAGCCCTTTGAAAACAAAAACCAAAACAAGTTTTGGGTGTCAGGAAGATGGTACCAGACTCTTTTCAGTGCTGCCCAACAACAAGGTGAGGAGCAATGGCAATAAACTAAACCACAAGAAGTTCCACCTGCATGTGAGGAAGAACAAATATCCATTAAGGGTAGAAGAGCACTGGAACAGGCTACCCAGGGATGTTGTGGAGTCTGTCTGGAGACATTAAAAACCTGCCTGGACCAGTTTCTGTGTAATCTGCTTTAGGTCACCCTGCCTTGGGAGAGGGGTTGGACAGGATGATCTCCAGAGGTCCCCACCAACCCTAACTATCCAGTGCTAGGATGATGATAAAAAAATAAAAGGTCTAGGTCTTAAGGAATTTAAGACGCCAGATGAATTAATATTTTGCACATTTTAAGAAGATTATAGGCATCAGTTTCTAAATTAAAATCATGGTTGTGCTCATCATTGGACAATAACAGTAAGTCTAAATTTGCATGTTTAGGGGCCCAAATTCTTTTAAAATCTACTCCTAGATAATTGATTGAATAAGGAGTAAAATATTAACCACCTACATGATGACTTCTTTTTTCGTTGGGTCAATAGATATATACTTAATTGCCTGCTCTTCTGTTTCCATTTTTTCAATTGCATCCACAATCTTTTGAAACATAGTTCTTTTCCTGTTAAAACAAACCAATAAAGCATATATTACTGAATGTGAGTTCCTGCATTAAAAATAAAATACAAAATCATATTAATGATATTTGTGCTTTTCCTAAGTACCATCATAGTCATAGCAGTATCAAAGTAATACTTCCCTGCTGTTGAATGCAAACTTTTTAGGTAACCTAGACACTTTGATTTTGTTACATACCACTGGCATGTGAAATAATATGTCAGAGTTCCTGACAAAGAAACAACCGAATTCCTACCTCTTCAGGTAGGAACTCTTCAGATTTAACTCTTTGGGGTGACATTCTTATTTTTTAGCATTACATGTTCATTATTTCCTGTAACATACTGAATTGGGAAAAGTGAAGCAAATGTTAATAGATGCTCTGCCACTCCCTCCCATCAAAAATCCTGAGAGTTACTAAGACCTGACTGAAAAGAACTATCAAAACCACAAGCCTGTCTTGCTATTGCTTCTAAATCTTCTAGTTTGTGCTTTGAATTAATGAAATAATGGAATTACTCCTCTCTAAATCTTAATAACTGCTATTAAACAATTTCCTGCATTTTTACCTGTCTTCTGACTTTAAATTGTCCCAGTCATAAAACAAAAGTCTCCACATATCTTTAAAGAAGATGCCCATTATTAAAGCACATTAATTCACTAACTTAAGAACAGAATTGATAGTTTGAAATGTGGAGTCTTTGGCATATTTAGCACTGGGATCAGTGGATGTCTGACAGGTTTTTTTAATATTCAGCATGCTCCTGCTTACTCTGAGTAACTGTTGTATGGTATGTTAAATGTCACACACGCACACAACCTTACGATTAGGCTACTGAATCCACACTTCTGGAATACAGTGCTTGCTGTAACTAAAAGTATATTGGAATTACCTACTAAATGTATTACCTACTAAGTATTATATACGTTCATGCATTCTCTAATTTGAAAACTTATAATCAAACTAAGAATGTCTTGGGTTTTGCAAGAATTAGACTCAATGACAATGTTAAATAGAGCTCTGTTCTCTGCATATAAACATCTTTGTATGCTGCATATAAACAACTAAAAACTACAGTTATACATTCAATAGGACTGATTTTTTCAGTAGGAAGTTATACAGAATTTAGTACTTACTTGAAATACAAAGCCAAGTCAGTTGCTATTATTGCAACTTCGAATAAGTGCAGAACGGTTTCATACTGGCGCTTGTTTAGGTTCTGGAAGATGTTTAAACTCTGCAAGGTGGAAAGTTTAGGATTTCAATTCCTTTTATAACACTGTCTTTGGTTTGTACTATACAGATTGTCTTACAGAATAGGGTAACAAAATTGGTCAACTACAGTCCTTAAATTAAAATAATTATAAAAATTAAAAATTCACATTCTATTAACCTAATTTTCCTGACTTTTTAAAGCTTCCCAGTTCCCCTTCATGTTAAACTGGGTTGGCACAATTGCCTGCAGCAGTGTGTGGGACCTACCATGGGGCGTTGTACCAGGCAAAGGCAAATTGTATTTTTCCTCAGGCAAAGGGAATGAGACCACCATACAGCACTTTTCTAAGTGTCTGGGTTTTATTCCCTTCTTTAGCAGAGATACAAGGCCTGCGTGAGCCAGGGCACAGTGATGCTGCTGGTGAGAGCCTGCAGAGGTCCTGCCATGTGCTCTGCCCGAGAGCAGGAGTCAGTCCCTGGCATCTCACATTTGAAAAAGTACATTGCCATCAATAAAGGGAAAGGTTTGTTTGTTTTCATATCATAAACCTTCTAGGTTTTTATTAACATCGTGCTACAGCTTAGCGTAAGGATTTATTCCATGGCCTCAGGAAGTCAGGCAACAGCATCAGCACAGGGATTAGAAGTGGATAATGAGGGTGAAGTGGGTGCCTGCCCTTCTGCTGCAAACAAGGATGGAGAGGTGCGTATGTGCATGCCCTGCTGTTAAACCAGCCTCCAAAATACGTGGCAGAGAGTATAAATAGCGTGCTTTGCAGTAGCCGGGCCAGAGCCTGACGCGCTGAGGGCAGGGTGGCCGGTGCCCAGTGGAGGAGCAGGGCCCTGAGGGGCAGCTGAGCCTGGGGATGCGGCGGGAGCGTCACCCCCGCTGCTGGGAAGGGCGGCTGGGGACGGTAATGGAGCTGCGGCAGAGCCGGCCAGCCCCGGCCCTGTTAACCAGCTAGGCTGAGGGGCAGGTCTTGGCCTGAGGGCAAGGGGCCTCTCCAAGGACATCTTTTGTTCCTCAGCTGCCAGAGCCTGCAGCTGAATTCAGACCTCCTAAACCAGGCACAGCCGCTTAATGACAAGATTTTGTGTGCATATATATATATATATAAACCATTTTCTGCTTTGGTTTCAGTATTATCTGTTTTGTGCAAACAGAAAAAACCTGAAGAGTGTGAGTGAGGCCCAGAGGAGAAGCTTTTCTATCTGAGGTGAATCTGTTCCAGACAGAATCACTGATGTTTCTCTAAAGTGGAAAATGCATAAGAATTTGTCTTAAACATCTGAATTTTAGCATTTCTTATGTGGACCTAGAGAAATCCATGAGACCCAGTGAAAATTGGAACATTGTAACTTAATTGGATCTTCAGTGTTTGGTGTGAGCAGAAGGTCCATGACGTACCTCATCTTGCAGCAGGGTTTTACTGTACTCTAGGTGATGCCTTTCCAAAATGGAAGAGCCATGAAGTTTTGCCAGGGGAGCAGCTGACCTGTGGAAAAATAAGCAATTATTTAGAGTATTATATATATATAATTTGAAGGCAATAGTTTTTATTCAGGTTTCATATTATTAGTATGATAGTGTAATCTGTATAAATTAGCTATTGGTATGATGCAGAGAAAAAACCCAACTTGCTTCCCTTCATTTTTGTGACAGTAATGATGGAACTTGGAGAACACTGGGTGTTCAGTGCACACTAAAGTCAAAGGCATTGTTAGATGCCTCAAAATTCAAAAACTTTGGTATTCAAAATATGTCTTCATTTTGTCCTGCATGTTCAGTTTTGCTGTTTGTTTAATCTATGCTCCTTTTAGGTACCTTAAAAGTAGCCTTTATCCATCTTTTAGTGTTTATTCTGCTGCATGGCTTTTGAACTCTTGTACATCTGTAATGACTGGGCCATGTGCCCCGGGATTCTAGTTAACTGGAACTTAAATCTGAAGTAACAGAATGTGCTGGTTTTGCACCACACAATATAATGGAGTTAATTCCTCTAATGCTCTTGGGCTATTTCACTCCCCCAAAATTGCCTTTTTATGGACAGCAAAAGTCCTGATAGCTCAGGTTTGTTCTGTTTTACCACAGATCTTAAAGCATTCCCCTGACATTGGACTAAGCTTCAAGAAGAGGAAATTCTGCATCAGATTCTGGTTGTGAGGCGAAGGAAGAAGCATCCTACTTACATGGGCTCCAGGTAGTTCTACATGTTTGGAAGTGTATTTTCCTCCTTTTTCCCTTGGTTTATAGCTCTGTTTCCCAGATAACCCAAGGTAGATTGCTACTTGGCCCCCCTGTTTTCTGATGTGATTAGGA
This sequence comes from Hypocryptadius cinnamomeus, assembly GCA_013400635.1. Taxonomy (NCBI): domain Eukaryota; kingdom Metazoa; phylum Chordata; class Aves; order Passeriformes; family Zosteropidae; genus Hypocryptadius; species Hypocryptadius cinnamomeus. Next base: position 66,027 of record VYZP01018845.1, on the reverse strand, counting down.
CTGTCGTGGTAAAGCCTGATGAGTTCTATAAATAGCTTTACTGCATATGACCTCATGTAGAGGGCTTTCATCTAGGGAAGACCGCAGTGGAAAGATTTAAACCCAACCCACTACAACCCCCCTTAAACTTGTTTGGATGAGAGGCAGTTCATTGAATAAGAATCAGCATCTGTCATTCTCCTTCCTACGTCACCTGGAGAATCCCTGGGAATAATCAGAAAATCCCTTTGCGTCACTGCTCTAGCACACAGGCTGAAAAGGCTGAAATGTGAGCAGTGGATTCAGGGTCAGAGGGGTAGGATCAATCACTCTAGAGATACCATTGGTGGAAACTAGCCAGAAAATTGTAATCTTCTGATACACATAACATTCTGAGAAATGTGTTCTCTGGCTAGCACATGGAAACAAGCCCACACAGATCACATAAAATACTAAATGGTAGGATGTTCACTCCTCAGGATAAGAGTGGCTCTCACCATGATACATAATGTTTTAATACCAGGGAAAATTTAAAGGAATTAATATTTTTTTCATGACAAACTAGGTAAAAATCACAAAGAAATCCTTTAGACTATTTTCTCAGAATATATTACAGCATGAATTGCAAAGCTTGTACCTCATGATGTGTAACTTCTGGGCCTGTGGACCCAGCAGTAGAACTCAAGCTTGTTGACTCAGACTTTTCTATAACATAGGAGATTACACCTCAGTAAAGGACCTATATCAGGAAACTGAGTGTGGGGGAGAACAACTGAACTAGTCAAATTAGACAGTGGAAAACAGAGCAAAAAATTCTGTCTCACTCTAAACTGGCCCTTGTGTATATCACATCTTGGATCACTTTCCAGAAAAGTGCCGTCTTGAAAAAGTAATCCAATTATGGATTTAAATTTACTTTACTAATTTCTTTGTGTCCTCATGCACATGAGTCTCTGTCTGCTACAATCCAAGCATTGCTAGAGTTTTAAAAAGATAGTCTTAAAAATGGATTGCAGCTTCAGGAGATCCTTCTAAGATTCTGCCTTTGCATTTTGTCTTTGTGTTTCAGCTGCCTGAAGTGCTCTGGTGCAGAAATCTTCTATGGCATAATTATTTATTCATGCCAGATGAGTATGGAATAGATACCTTATGTTTTTGCAAGTTTTGACATTTTAAAATTTGTTTTCCACTAAAGGGAGTACATATCCATGTATTTGATCACTTATACTTACTTCATTTGATACAGGTTATTGGTCCCTCTGTGATCAATGTCATGGCAGAAAGCAGCAGCAACCATGGCAAAGGCTTCTAAATCAGTATAGTATTTCTTTATTTTTCCTGTCTGTAAAAGAAAACAGATAACTCTGAGCATGTGTCTTCCTGAATTTTCCATCTGGAATCGAAAGAATACTAGTTAATGAATTTGGGGATAATATTAGCAACATTACCATCAGCAGAGTAAACATTGTTTGTCCCACATTGAATCCATGTCTCCAGTTATGGTAAGTGATATCCCGATAACCTTTCCTGACTGTGTACATCCATCTTGTAAGGACCTGTTGGGAACAAAAGGGAACAGACAGCTGTTGATTGAAACAGAACACAGGAATTCCCATTAAATAACTAAAATATACTATGAAATTACTTAATTTTGCAAGCTCTTTGAAAACAAATGTTTTTCATTTAATTAAACATGGAAACAGCAAATTTTTCTTACATAGATGCGTGTGGATTTAATTCCTTACCTATCTTACATAGTTCAGGATTAATTTGATGTTTTTATGACAAATATGTAAACGTTTCATCGAGAATGGAAGATTGTTAACCGTACCATTAATATTTTAGTATTGCCTGCGTCTAGATTAAAGCATGTAAAACCAGCTGGTTTTCTTCTATTTAAAAATAAGTATAAAAGAGAAAAATAAACCAGACCTCAGCTGGGACTTTGAATTTTTCAACAACATTTATCTCAAAGAACAGTCGTATTCCACAAGTTATCAGGCCATGCTCTGTAACAGGGAAGTCACTGAAGCGGAATTCATACAGTTCTAAATCTTTTGGATCAGGTAATTCTTCTTTCTGTTAGGAAATATCAGAAACAAGGGGTTTTCTGTCAAGAACAAAGTTCGAAAACCTTTTTTAATTTTCTTCAGTAGAAATACTGTTCAAGGACAGTATTCTTACTATGCTTTCAAAGGTCTCAGGTGTCAGTAAGAACTAATGTGTATTAAATTATGAAATACAATCATGATACTGCTGGCTTTCTTCTCAAAATAAGTAGATAAAAGCCTTGAGTAATTCCTACTCTGAATTCCAACAAAATGTGTTGTAGCCGTCACAACATTTCCTTAGTTTAGAAATCTTGGTCCTTGGATATTCTCTTCCCTGGTATGAAATCCTATGATTCTCCCACTTTTAGCCTGATCTCAAGGCTACATTCATCTTTTTCTCAACCAAATTAAATTGCCTATTTTGTATATATGATACAGATTCACACTGAATAGCCTAACTGGTAATAGTGCTATTAGTGAACTGTTGTCTAACTGTTGTCTAACACTCTTCATCTCAAAGCCTAGGGAGACATCGTATTTTAAAGAATGTGTTCCAATCCAAACAAGAATTCTTCAAGGAAGTCTGATGCAACACAAAAAATAGCTTATATTATCACAATTACTCCCTTCCTCTTTATTAGTCTATAAAGGATCTTCACTTTTATAGAGAAAGGAAAAAGATGACTGAATGTATGCATATATTTCAACAAATAAGGCTGATTATCCCTTTCCTTCTCCCTGGGTTTTTCCTTTATATCTGCGCAGATCTGAGATCAAGGACAAAGAAACATAGACCAGTGTTGTTTAAGACCCATTACTTGGTGAATCATCAGATCTAGAAACACCTGCTTTATCCTATTAGTTATCTGGGATTCCAGGTCTTATAATAGGATAAAGCACTTGCATGTAGCCTTGGCAGTGCAGAAGATATTAGACCTTTGAATTTGTGACTCCACAATGTTGAAAGAACAAGTTGGTTTTTGTAGATTTAAAAATTCATACCAGTATTATGTTTTCAAATTTAGAGTCTGTATCATAATAATCAGATTTTGCTTTACTCATGGACAAATTTTATAATGTCTATTATTTTTTTAAGATTTTCATGCTGCTAAATTAAATTTCTTTTAAAAGCATGTGAAGCTACACACTGTCTGTTGGTGTTTTTTTATTTCACCACTTGCAAGCTGTGTGAGCATCTGTTGTGTGGAAGCCAGTAAAATATTTACACCAATGCATTCCAGCATGCACATATACATAACTAAAAAGTGTTTAAGGATATCTTTTCCCTGTGGCTATGTGTACATTAGCAAATGTGGTATAATAGGAGGAAATATATGAAGTGGTTGGTACTGGAAGTCAACATATTTGTGTATATTTTGACCTTTTTTCTTCAGCCCAGCTCTGTTTTGATCCATTAACAGTGAAAATTCATTCAGTATTTTCATTCAGAGCATGTCTTTGTTCTGAATTTGAGCTTTTTTCAGATAAAGTAGGCCAATTCCTGTGCTCCAGGACTGTTGAAGTGCACTAAATGGACAAAAATAGGAGCTTTCTTCCAAAGACAATGCCTTTCTAGATTGAAATATTAAGGCAGCCAGAGGACTGCACTACAAACTCATTTTTGTTTTAGTAGTAGCAGAGTAGTAGAGCAGAGCACTCATGAGGTCAAATCTGTTTTGTCACTGTGGAGTCACAGGTCACTGTCTTTAGATTTCTCTGCCTTTAGACTTCTCTGCCTATGGAAATGCAGGAAAAAATAATCTGAAAGTAAGTTTGTTCCACTGGACACTCCTACCTATGTTCTCTTACCTACAATGAAAGTGGCCTCACCACAATATCCCTTTCTTTTATTTTCAGAATTAAATAAATTACATTCAGTTATAGATATAGCATTTTTCCTATGAATATTTTAAGAAATGTAACACTTTAAATGTTAATTAATATAAAAATGTCTATGTAACTCTGACTGTCCAAGTGTCTTATGTACATTTGGGACACAATGCTTCCCCATGGGTAGCAGTGGGGGCTGCACAAAGACGGAGAGAAGAGGTTGAGGATAAGTTACTAAATCAACTCCATCTAGCCTGTGGAACTCATAGGTAACATTGATTGTATTAATCAGGATTTCACCATACACAACCTTTTCTATGATGAGGACACATTACTCTCTGATATAAATACACCACCTGAATTTTCAGTTTCATGACTTACCAAAATCCTGATTAGATCCTTTTGGTCACATTCATCTAAACTTTTTGCATTCAATTTCTCCTTGTATTTCTAAAAATGAAAAAGAGTAAGAAAATACAGGTTTTGTGTAGTAATTTTCCTATTTTAATTTTGTGGCTGCGGACAGAGACTTACCAGGATAGATTCAACTTCAGCAGGGGTGGCCTTTGTCTGGTACATAAGCATTTCCTGAGCAATGTCTTTCCTGTTTTCAAGTTTGTTCATTTTGTCATAAGTGTCAGTATTTAAAACAGACCACCCCAGGAACTGTGTGAGAGTCTGCAACAAAGTCAAGTAAAGCAGAGATGATGCCATGACAACAGAATGAAGCTGAAATTTTGAACTTAGTTTACTTGAAGTCCCATTTCTATTAGTGCCCTTTGAAAAGCAAGGTGTCACTCTACTTGTTAGAGGCCTTTATCTTCCTTCAGCCAGTTCTGTTAGCACTCACAGCTTCTAATGACATTTGGCTCATTAAGTAATTGATATTCCCATTTTATATACATGACTTTGAGGCTTATGAAGCTTAAGTCAAGTGGGTGGACGTGGTTACAATGTGTAGCATCTTATCTTGCCTGAGTGCCTGCGATTATGAATGCTCTGTGAACTCCCGTGGTCACAGGCTTGGCATCCATTGGCAAGCAGCACACTATACCTGCTTACCCACTGCTACTTAGGAGATGCTGACCATCATTAAAAAGTCAAAGGACTAAAAGTAAAATTATAAGCAATTTTTGTTTATCGCTGGAATGTAAATGATCACTGAAAAATTTTCAGTTCTGTAAAGCGAGATAAAATCTCAGATTCTTAAAAAACTGCATTGTGAAGAAGATAGACACTTAGATAGATGTTAATATGACCTATTTGAAAAATTTTTGACATATAAAAATGACTTTTTACTGCAATATTTTTTTTACATCACATAGCTCCTCAAACCCTCTAATCCTATTAAGCTTACTTCAGTGATCTGTTCATCATACTCGTCAAAAGGTTTTCCATCTTTCCTATTGTAAAATGTTGCAACTCCCACAATTTCTTCTTTTTTGTTGACAATAGGCAATGACAAAACGTTTTTGATAACCCATCCTGATTCATCCACTGGTCCTTTCTGTGGGAAAACCAAAAACCAGGAAATGTGTATTTCTTTGAAAGTAATAATACAACTATGGACATAAGCAGTGTAACAAAAATATTTTTTTGTGCATCACAATCAGATGAGAAATTATTTATACAATCAAATGTATAACCAATTAGTGGCAAGCACTAGAATATTTTTCTACAAAATTTATAATTATTAACGTTTCTGAATTTACCTGAAATGTGAAGTATTCATCTGCTGGTGCGTTCATCATGTTACAAATCTGCAGCATAAAGAAAATGACACACTGTTGAAATGGAATATAATGTGCATCAAAACTTGGTCTAATATTTTTTAAAGGAATATTTATTTTCTAAGCTAACAATAGTGAGCATCCTAGCTAGCTACAGAAACTAAAACTGTTCCTTTTAAATTAGATGTGGTTATTCTAACAGACATCATTTTGGAATGTTTGTAGCAAAGTCCCTCAGTGTCTCACAGTGCAAAAGCATAATGCTTAAGAAAATCACTTCCAGTTCAAAATGGCATGGGGGTTTCCAGAAAGAAATAATTGAGTACTAAGGGCTCTATGAAAAATGCTACAGGATTGCTCATAGCTGTCATGCATCCTGCTTTGAATTACGTATATCTATGCAAGAAGATATAGGAAATTAAGAAAAATGTAAAACCTTGCATGTGATGATTTTCTCACTTTGATATTTTTTGTGACATTTGCAACACCTGGAAAGTGACATCAGACACACATGTTATTCCTCTGATGTCACCACAATCTGTGGGAAATTATCCTGCCGTTTTCACCATTTGTGCTGAGGCCTTGCCTCCATCCAAAATACTGTTTAAAATTATTTCACTGGTAACCAAAGGCACTGGAAGCATCATGGTATTTTTGTAGAGGATTTTGGTCATGGGGAGGTTTGGGGTTTTTTTTGTTCAATCAGAACAACTGCATGATTTAAAATGCTAGTTTTTAGTTTTGTTATGAACTTACAAGACCATTTTCAGCCACATATGTTGGCAATCCACTGACAAGACACCAGTGATCTGCTGGAGGTGACCTTTTGAGAGACAATGAAATTAATTTATTTCTACAATGTAGGCATGCTATTCTATCCCAGCAATGTCTAATTACCACACATTCACCATCTGCCAGTGAATACTCACGGAATGACTTTGATTTCTTCTTGTCCATGTAAGAGATAGTCAATGATCTTATAAAAGTTGACTTCCTAAATAAAAATATAAAAACATCTAGGTGACTTGTAGAACTTCAATATCAAGCTTAAGATTCATTAAAAAAAAAATTAATATCCTCACTCGTCCATCAGGTGTCTTGGGGCCTTTGTAAGGCTCTGCCTCCCCCAGCCGGATTGGCCACTCGTCATAGAACTCCTGAGAAAATGATACACAGGAAATAGGAAAAAACAAGTCAGTTCTGTGTTCATAGAAAACATCACATCTGTGAATTACAGTGTGATTTTTGTTTCTGCTTAGTTTACTATGGTCATATTTCAGATAGTATTAGAAAACATTGGTAATTGTATTCCAGACAAGAAATGTTTGCCAGCAAATTGCAGGCTAATCTTATCCCTCAATAGTTGTACAGCTTAATTGTCTTTTTAGCAGATATTTCTAAAGCAATAATCAGACCTGCACCTCTACCCTTTCTTGCATGGAATTATGAATATGAAAAATTATTTCAGAATTGACTTTTATGTTTATTTTGGTTGTATCCTTTGCCATATTTATATTTAGCATGTAATCTTTGTAACATTGTTAGATTTTAAATAAGTTATCCCAAAGAGTTAAAAAACATGGGAACTTTGTGTCTTGGCGACTTCACATTAGGAGTTTCTAGCAAGTAGGAAAAATAGTTTTTACCTTCTCTTTAGTCATGTCCAGCAGACCAACAGAGTATCTTTCACAATTCAAATACATTCGAATAGTATACAGTGCTTTATGAAACTGTCGCTCTATATCTGTTAGCTCTTCAAATACTTTGTTGGCAGACCACAAAAGCATCTATTTACAGCAAAAGAGAAAGAAGATAATGTTCAGAACAGTTGGAAAACATAAACATATGAATCCTAGGCATTCAAAAATGAAATTATAAGGTACATCACTGTTAACAAATTTAAAAAAAAGATAAGTAGATTGTATCCTTACTTCAAGAAGATTGCAAGAATATAAAATAGTGAGAATGATAATTGTTGCAGAAAAAAATGAAGTATTTTTATTAAAAAATGCTTCTATACCTGGCTTTTCCGTGATTCGATATTGTGGAGATATGACGTATGATTATTTCTTATCATCAAAGATATAAAGTTGAGGTATTTTTTAAATACCTAAAAATGACAAAGATCAAAAATAAAACAAAAGTATTAAATTAAGATATACAGTCACTCAAACTACTTGTTGAACTAAAAGCTTTATTATTGTGTGACATTTTACCTCTTCATCCTCTTTTGAGAACTCAGGGGCATTTAATTTGTTGAGTGCCATCACAACAGCAAGCACCTCTTTACCCTGTGTAATTGCAGTTGCCAACATATTGACTGTTTTATAACCAGTTTTTTTGTCCATGAAGTCAGAAAAATGGTTGTTCTGAAAGAGAAGGGGAAAAAATGACAAGTTAAATGCACAACAATTACCATGCCAAGAGCAAATGATCATTTTATTTGGTAACTGATGTTTGCAATGCTGTGAGCACTGTTTCACGGTGCAGTAGGTTTGTACTTGAAAAAACCCACTATCATTACTTAACTTGATCTTGCAGAGTTATATGTACAAGCTTAACCGAGTCGTTGGTTATGAAGATAGCTTCTGAAACCAAGTTTTGTGCAGGTCTTTATTTTAATGGTGAGGAATTAAAAATATGGGAAATATATGATCTTGTGACTACCTGGGAATCTAATATATATGGCTTGCATTTTAGAGAATTACTTCATAACTATGTTAATATTTATTATTATTTAATTATTTCAGTAAATAAAATTCATTAAGCATTTGCCTCATACAATAGTTAAAAGTACCTCCTGTCCTGTAAAAAATACTTATGGCAGAGAAGCATCCCCAGCTAGTATTCACCTAGATAACCTGTTTCTTATTCCTTCCTGTCTGACACACTCCCATCCCTGTTGCTCCCAGCTCTACAGACTCTCAAGGTGAAAGGAGAGGGTGTAGGTATAGGATATAGGACCAGAGCTCCTTTTGTTGAGTGTGTGATCCAGTGGGAATAAGGCTATGTGACTAATGAATGAGGCACAACTCAACACTCCATATTTACATTTTCATCCTCAAAACCAAATGCTGAGGAGGGTTTAGCAAAAGCTGTTATTTAATTTTTTTTTAATGTAAAAATATTGAGAAGCTAGTTCATGCTTCATGGATAACTGTTTTATTTCCTCATATCCAAGAAATTCTTGGTGTTTTCTTCGAAGGCTTTAGTATTCTCTTTAATTTAATAAAAAAGGGATTTAAACATTTTCAGGGAAATTTGTTTGTCAAGTGTTGTTATGTTTCGTTATTTTATTAAGAAAATACATCTGAATGAGGTGAGTTATGAGTTGGAGGTTTGAAATCTGTTGATATATGCATACTGAGAAATGCCATGGTTCTACTAAGCAGCTAAAATAGCCAGACTCTGTCTTCACAGAGCCTTTTCCATCCCCTCACATTTCACTGCTAACATGTCAGTACTCGAACTTCTTCAGAGATGAGCACTCAACTCACTTATACTGCATGTCTATGCCTAGAGCTGGCAGACACTGCTGCTATTCATTACTGCCTCAGCTTAGGCAGCTGGCATCTGCATGGTGCATCCCAAGGTGTCTTCCTTGCTGATAGGCTGCAGAATGTTGCAGGGTGCCACATAATGGAACTTCAGATTTCATAGATTATACATAAAGCTGTTTAAAGAAAACCCCAAACAAATAAGCATTTTCTAGGTTATAAAATCAAGCATGACAATGCTTGGAAATGGCAGAACTGAAATTGTTTGTCTATTGTTTAGATTTTTCCTCTTAATTTCCTTTTGCCCTTCTTCCCTCTAGCAATTGTTTCTAGAATAGTTTGAGTTTATAGCATATACAACTCTAACAAGAAAGACAGAATTTTATTATGTCATCAAAATATTGGGGTTTGGGCTTTTTCCTTGTTTTTCATAGTCTTTAGGCAGTCCATCTTTTATGTTTGCATTTTATATTTCCTTCTAGGGCTGCATTTCAGTGAAACAAATTAAATGTCTGGAAGTAACTCTTAAATATTGTATTTGTGCCCTGGGCTCTCTTACAGAGAATTTATTCCCTTAAGGACAGTCTGTGTCATCCCCATAAATCTCATTCAATGTATCAGGCTCTATTTAGGTCCCTGGAAAGTGTAGCCACTTTTGAATATATTGTCCATGTGAAAATGGGACGCTTTCTCTGTTTCCAGCAAACTCCCTGAGTTGTTATTTTCTCTTTTTCTCAGAGAAAGGCATAGGAGCATCTCCTGTAACAGACATCCAGAGAAAATGCCAGGCAATCTGTCTCTTCTGTGTAAGAATCAAATACTGTTCTGTAGCCTGCTAAACAAGGATATTATTACATGGAAATATTCACTTTTCTGTGGGATGTATTATCTACCAACACAACCATTCTGGACTTGGGTGTGGTTTTGAGCTTCGAGTTTTGCATTTCTGACTGTTTTAGCCATTGAAAACCCAGTAAATTAGACAGGTAACTTGACCCTGTTTTGAAGTCCCTCTGTGTCACTAAGAGCATCTAGCATTCCTGATGAGGCCCAGGTTCCTGGGTTTAGGGTACTGTATAGTTCTGTGAAGGAATAAATAAACATTTCAGACACTTCTGGATTTCTGGACACTTCAAAGGGATCTGTAGACACTAAATTAGCTGAATCAGCAGGATTCAGGTACTGTGTCTTACTTTCTTTAATAATGTCAGAATGAAGGTACAAGCAGTGGTAATCAGAAGTGTTCAGAAGAAGCACTTTGGTCATGCAATTTTTGCAAAGGATAGAAATATTTTAATACAAGTCTCTCTTAATAAACAGAAAGTTTAGTAACCATAAGCCATTCTGTGCCTAGATTGTGTGAAGCAGAAAGATAAAAATACCTTCTAATGAATTGGCAGAATTCCCACAGCACATACAAAGACTCCTGTCTCCCATGATTTGCATATACACGCAAAACATTGTGCTTAGATTTAGGCTTTTCATTATTGGATATTTTATACATAATTTCTAGGAGTTTTGAAGCCTTTATTTCCAAGAGAGTTGTAAAAATATTTTCTCTTGGGACTGTAAGTGCTTTCTTTTTTCCAAAGAAAACCACTCTTCACAATATCTAAGAAATCATGTTCATAGATGAATAAGCAAGAAATGTGGCAGTACCAGAGCCAGAAGAACATCTTGGTGCTTCCGTGACTACATAAATGTCAACACTTAGTCTACTTGAGCCTGATCTTATGAATCAAACTATCTTTTAGAGCAATGTGTTGAACATTCAGCTCTCAGTTAAATCACAAAATAGGCTTTAAAAGAAAAATCATGGAAAAATCATGCTAACTCCCTAACTGTAGTACATTTGCAGGCATTTCCTACTAGCTCCATTTAATGTTGAGATTCCAAGCCATTTACTATACAATGATCAGTTCTTTAAATAGGCCCTAAGATATGCAACATATCCTGGATTTTCAGGAAGCCAGCACCAGAGCCTAGATAGCATGGCCAGCTAGCACAGCCCTTTTCATGGAGGAATGTTTCCTAATATCCAATCTGAACATCTCCTGGCACAACTTGAGGCCACTTCCTGTTATCCTATTATTTGTTAGATGGGAGAAGAGGCTGACCCTCACCTTTCAGGGATTTGTAGACATTGATAAGGCCCCTCTAAGCCTGCTTTTCTCCAGGCTCAACACCCCCAGCTATTTCAGCCACTCCTCATAGGACCTGTGTTCCAGATCCTCCTTCAGCTCTGTCACCTTGCTCTGGAGATGCTCCAGCACCTCAATATGTTTCTTGTAGTGAGGTGCCCACAACTGGATGCAGGTTTCAATGTGTAACCTCATCAGTGCTTGGTACAGGGCAGCAATCTCTGCTCCAGTCCTGCTGGCCACACTGTTTCTGATCCAAGCCAGGAAGCCCTCGGCCTTCTTGCCCACCTGGGCACTGCTGGCTCGTGTTCAGCTGCTGCTGATCAGCCGCCCCAGGTCCTTTTCTGCCAGGCACCTTTCCAGCCACTCCTCCCTGCATTGCTGCCTGTGGTTGAAGTGACCCAATGCACAAGGGATAAGACTTAATCCTGCAGGTGAGGAAATAGGGCCAAGATAGCAGATGCCTGTTTTCCTCCACCTCTTTCCCCTTGTAAAGCACAGAGGAAGAAGGGGTTACTGTGACCCCTTGCAGTTATGACTGTTTTGCTCCTATTGGGTGGGACGTTCTGTGTTGGATGGATGAGCTCAGTCTGTGCGTATCTTTTTGCGTCATCTCCACGTTTCTGGTTTTCTTTCTGGTAATTCTACAGTATTTTCTTCTCTTCCTGATCTTCCACTGATCGTCTTGCATTGGCTCAAATTTCTCAAAATTTTAACCACTTGATAGGTGGTATTAATGTGCTATAATGCTTGCATCTCCTACTTAGCCTAATTTCAACTCACATATGTTTTTGTTTCATAATGATATAACTGAGTATGAATAGAAGATAAAAAGCACATACTACCATCTACCTGGCCCTTTCTTAGGCCACATTCCAAAAATTACATATTGTCAAGGATGTAAATTTCATTTTAAGATGTAACTTACTAGCATTACAGAACAAATTGACTTTGTTATTGTCAACATGACTAGAGTTATGTCACTGAAATGCCTGCTTGTTATTTGCCATATATAGTGACTATTTTGCAACTTCTTGAAATTGGATTTATATTTACATTAAGTGATTTTTCACATGAAACAAGAAAATTATATAAAAGAGAGCTTTTAATTTTAATTTTTAATATACTTTTTCTCTTCAGTTTTGGAAACTTTCCTGTTAGAATAGTAAATAAAGGAAAGAATTGGTTGGGGTTTTCTTCTGGAAGAAACAATGAATAGAAATTCATTCCTGTATTAAAATATTTCTGGTAAATTGACTAAATCTTTGCCAGTATAGTAGATTGGAATGTGTTTCCATTTTTCCAGTTTGTATTTGTTGAGTATGAGTTTCTGACAATCTGGTGTTGATTATCAAGATAAAATAAAATGGATGAGCAGACATTAACATTTACAGTGTATATTCTTCCCATGCAAAAAGCTACCTCAGACAGCCTGGAGTGTGGGGACCAGAACATCCACATTAATCTGAAACTCCTGTCAGTTTAGACAGACCTGGAATTAAAGTCTCTCCCACTCTTGGGTTAAAGTGTAGAGCTGCTGTTCTGAACTGGATCAGCTTACAAAGGGATGATACCAGTGCTTGCAACTTGAAGATGTGTTTAAGTTGATCTGTACCATAGCTTTCCAGTGGTTAAATTAGGTGCCACAACAATCACTCTTCTGGCTGCCTAATTTGAGTTGGAATCTCCCATGGTCTCTTGTTTCTTCGCTTCACTAGGGGTTGTGAATTCCAGTGCAAGACCTCTAAAAATGAGGGCTAGTTATTTCAGCATCAAAATATTTCAGCCCCTTTATGGATCTAATCCAAAAGCCCTCACTTCTTTTGAAGCATTTTCCCACCATTTTTATAATTTTATACTCAACTAATACAAATAATATTATTTCTTGAGTTTCCAGTCCTTAATTAAATCCTTGTTTTCAAATATCTTTGAATTGAAAGGAACAGTGCAATAATTTAAATAGGTTATGGATTAGAGCAAATATATAAAGTCTTTATTATTGGTTCTTACAAGCTGAGAATGTGAGATTTTGATTCCCCAAGACAGACATACTCCTTGTATGAAAGAAAAATGTAAGGTAATTGTACTCTCCTTTATAATGTTGTCTGTGTTATCAGTTTCTGTTAAAAGAATATTAATGTACATACCAATTTTTTTGTAGCCTATTATTTTACTTTGTAATATTTGAGGCACATAATTTGCTAAACACGGTGAATAATGTGAGACAAATTATTGGGGTAATGGGCCTGCCTGGCCTCCTGTTTCTCACAACTATTAAAACCTGGATTAAACACTATTATCTCTCACAGTCAACAGGTCCCTAATCTTGTGGGGAGGAGACTGACTACTAAGTTAATTATCGAAGGTCTGTATCTTTTCCTCCGCTTTTCTTTTCTGGAGCATTAGTCAGGATGAGGAGCTTCCTCACGTTTATTGGTACCTTTCCAGTTAGAAGGGGATAATCCCTAAAGAATTGGTTACCAGGCACTAAAAGTGGAGCCATTTATTTTTCAATGATTTATTGCTGTTGTGATCTTTTATTGCATTTGCTTTTGTTATAAAGGGGTAATGACTGAAGCATGAAAATGTCACATCATGCATTTGTCAATGTTGTCATGTACTTAAGACTTAAAAAACGCTGTGGTGTTTGGATATGGACTGTGTCAACAGTAAAAAGTGGATAGAAATAACATTTTTAAAGTACTATAGCCAAGTAGAAATAATCATTGTGCATTTTATATTCTGACAAGGCACTAGGGGAAAAATTCTTCTCTGGCTTAATTCTTCCTGTCATTTTTTTTCATCATTTGGGTAGCAGGCAATCTTGTTTGATTGAAGTATATATGTAGAACTGAAAAATAATGTTCCTTTCTAAAATGTGATAAAGACTTCAGTGGCTGCTTATTTCTGCTGCCATGGGCTAATGATATGCTTTAAACATTAGTGACTGAAGCTTCAGTTCTGGGTTTGCTGTGGAGATAAAGATTCTGGTGACATAATTGGGACCTCTGCTTGTGTGAGGAGTGTGAACTTGGACATTGACTTTTTATACACAAAGAATGAAAATCCTGACATTTTTGAGATCTTTAGTGGTTTTTAAATGTCAAACCTTGGTTCCAGGGAAGTCTCTAGGAGTTTTGCAATTATGTAATAAACTGTCAATATTCCAATGATACTTAGTTACCAAATTTAGATGAATGGGACCATAGTTGAATTGCATTTTTAAATGTGTGCCTAATGGCATAGATCTCAGTAATCTTAAGAGAGTAAATGGGTGCCTAAGTAAAGATTACCTGAGAATGATTGAATAATAACAGATACTCAGCTGACATAAATCAATTTATGAGCACAAAACACCGAGCAGGACTGGATGGACAGAAAAGTTCTCTTACTTAAGCATGTATAAATAACACTTGTCACAAAATTTTGAACAAATCCAATTGCAAACACATAAATATTTGGTTAGCCCTGCTCTGGGCACCTCTCACATAATGATATTAAGAAGCAATGCAGTGTCTGATAGGAGGCACATCTTCCCTGATCCTCCTGATCTTTTCTCATGTAATCAGTCTTATGAACTTGGACGGATCATCCTCCAATCTCCCCACGTGGTGGTAAGAGGCAATAAATCAGACACTTCTTGTCAGAACAGCAGCCATTGAAGAAAGGATATTAGTGGTCAGTTGAAAATGAACTGATGGTTTTCTCAAATCAGTCAGTCTTCTGTTAGCCCCTGTGATTCCTACTTACATCTGAGGCAGTTTACTGTATATTGGAATGTTTATTTTCCTATATAAATATTCATATCTTTCTGAGCTTTAAAAGTAGTCCTTTATAACTTTTAGCCTGATAAAAGATATTAATTTTTGTTTACCTCCTGCAAAACATAGTTAATTGCAGTGTATAAATAGTTTGATTATTTACATGGAGCTTAGGACACTGTAGTGGTTTCTATCTCTGAAATATTCTGGAATTTTAAATTGACTGTATAGGAAATACTGAGAATCCAGACTGTCATCTTGATAATTATCTTAGCACCATTTGATTATGTTCAGATTTTCAACATAGGACTAAAAAGTAATGAAGATGCCAGCATTTGATGATGTAAGGTTAGTTATTTTTAAGGAAATCTTAAAATTCAAAGCATGTTTGAAATACATGTCCCCATGTATTTCAGAGCAGTTTCGAAAGCAGACCTCGCACATGCGTGTTTCACTTTTGTTAGGTCACTCACCATTTTAATTAACGTTTGTAATAAATAATAATAATAAAGATTTAAATTAAATTAATAAATAATGTAATAAATAAACTCTTATCAGCACCTTAAAGAAAGAAGGTGATTCAGCGCAGATTCAACAGGAACTTCAAAAATGTCAGAACAGCTCTGACTCAATAATTTTCTTCTATAGATGGTTTTGAACAAAAGCCCTGGATGCAGACATACTCAAAATCAAACCCATTTTAAATCAAACACTGACATAAAGATGAACATGTATGTTGACATCATCTTCCTCTGTCCTCATTCACTTACTACTAAGGATACATCTTCATTACAAAAGCTGCAAATTAAATGATTCAGAGATGCATGCATGGCAGCATGAAATGCTATCAGAGAACACTTGCAAGCCCATGCTGTAAAACAGAATACAAGCCTGCCTTGTTCAGCAGAAACTCAGGTATTTAATGGTCTCTATTAATCTAATATTGTCCTCCACTGTTATAGTCATTGACATTACAACTACTACGAGGACACTGAGAACACAGAACTAGGCTACATTATGTGGTTCTATTGAATTTTAAGCCATCTCTGCTGATGCTTTTCTCATGTTATTGGTCTGGATTTCTGTCTCTGAGATTTTTCTAAAGAACAACTTTTTACCTCAAGCCCTGGGCAGGAAACTGCGTAAACGAATGCACAGAACCCCATTCCCCAAGAGAACTCACTTACCTTTGTCACATCAGGTATATTAAAAAACTTCTTGGTATGAGCAACCCATCCCACTATCCCAATGTCCAGAGGAAAAACAGTCTCATTTTCTGGTTTCACCAAATTCTCCTCATATCTGGAAGTTGGAGTGATATCAAGAATCCTGGAGGCTACCTCTGGAATACCATTTCGGGAACGACAAATGAACAGACTACACCGATCAGCTGCCAGCAGCTGTGCCATCCTCTGCAGGGCCTTGTGCACTATCTTTTCCATAACACATGCCTCATCCTGAATTTCTGTTACCAACTCAAAAATTATGTTACACTCCTCCAGACGGGACATGTCCTTGAAGCTGACTCCTTCTTTCACATCTCCAGGGTTCACGTTAAAGATACTTCCCACCACTTCAGGTCTCATTTTCCGGTCGAAATACTCCTTGGCAAACTGGGGATTGTTCTCCAAGTACTTTTCAACGGCATCTTTATTTACCTCACCCATTTTTGCTGGATTTTTCTTAGGATTTCTTTTAGAACTGCATCACCATCAAAGCAGGAATGGCAGCAAGAAGTCCTAACCTGTTACTAGTAAGAAAAATGTACTTTGTACATATTGTATAGCTCACAGACATAATACATTCATCTTCCTCTGTGGCTTCCAAGCCTTCTGATACTCTTGAGATATGACAGAAGGCACTGGCTTAGCATCTTCTTAGTGTGAGATCTTGGAGACCGCTAATTAAAGAGATGTCAGGACACTAAACCTCTGAGCATTCTTAGCTCATAAATCCTCAGGGAGTCATTTTAGCATTTTAAACTAACCAATTAATTCTTATAAAATTGTCTGATGTGTAGATATGTGTACCTGTATGTTATCTACCTCATTCACTGCATATATACTGTACTGTGCACACAGAAGTTCCTATTAAAACTTCATAGGAGAAATTCCATCCATATTCTTACCCCGCATTATACACGTGCACAGATGTACACACGTGTATTTGTGAGAGGCACTTAAGGGCAGGAAAACAGAATGTTATGGAGAAATCTTTTAAATGGTAGAACTTAGCTTTCCTTGAAATAGTCAGGAGATGATACCAATTGGATTACTAAAAGCAAATAAATATGAACCTATACATGAATAAAATATGTGAAATCCTTAAGACCTTACAGAAGTCTGAAATTGCTCAAGTGCTCAACTGATTTACTTAGGTGAAGATGGAATAAAAGAATTAGAAGGTGACTTAGCACAGCCAGATATGGCTTCTTCTTTTGCTTCAAAAAGAGAGAGCCAAAATAAATAGTAAAATCAGAAAAGTGATTTAATTCAAACTGAAGAAACAGTAAAATTTCTATTCTATAAGCATAAATATCCAGTCAGGGTCTACACTTCCTTCAGAAAAAGTTGGAGATGTCTGTTCTATTAAATAGCACAAAAAGGAAAATACCTGACAAACATTAGGCAAAGAGGGATTCTTGACTCTGGTCACAGATATACCATAGATAACCACCATATATAGATACAGATATATGGTTATACATGTTTAAGGTTTCCTGCCATTAGAAGTTCAACATTACATACATGAATGGAAAAGGAATGGTGCAAAATGTGTTGAATTTGAGGAGCAAACATTCCAAAGCTACATGAATGAGAAGGTTGAATTTAAGTGCCAACTATGACATAAATGATCTGTGTTCATTGAAACAGATCTGAATTCCAGCACAGTAGGAGGACTGCAATACAATTAATCTTACTTCTGTTTATGGCATCCACGTAGATCAAAAGCCATGAGAGATTCTTGGTGTAAGAAAATAAAACATAAACCCTTTGGCCATTCTTAATTTGAAAAGAGTTTTGCCAAAATACATAATCTGTCTGCCAGAAGCCACAGTGTGTCAACATTAGTATTTATCAACAGATCTCAAAGAATCAACATGGGCAACTGACACAGATACTCTTGAGCACGAAGAACAGGTCACTGATAGATGCTCAATGACACTTAACATTACTTTTCTCTCTGACCATTATATGAAACACTATGTACAGAACTAATTTTTGCCAGACTGCAGATGCTCTACAGATTTTAAAAGTTATATGAAAATCAGCACATTACAAACACAATTTAGCCTGGCTCCTTTTCTCTGACTGGGTTGCTGCCCCCAGCAGCCTGGAGGGACAGGCCCCTCCCTGGCAGGTGTGTGAGTTTGCAGCATCTTCTTGACAGGTGGCCCGGTGATAGGAACTGGTGGGAACACAGCAGAGTGTTCTCACTGTTGTATACATACAGTTTACAAGAAAACAGCAGAAGAAAGGCACATTTCTTCTTACTCAAATTCAATATTAGTAGTTCCAGTATTTGATCAATACATATAAAAGCAGTAGAGACTTGAAAATAATTTTATATGTAACTACACAGAGTTAAATTAGTGCTTATCATCTTCCTAATTTCTAGCTCATTACTTTTCACTCTGTGCTTTAAAAGAAAAGGATGTTGAAGAGCCTCAGTGAAATAATGTGAAGGAATAGTAACATTTTTTTTGCATTATGTGTTCAGTCATATTTTTTTACTGACTTTGGAACATTCCACATAGTAGTTTCTTTGAGGTAGAAGGCGCCTATAGAGGATCTGTCTCATGCCCAGCTAAAACATTCTAAAAAAATTAACTTCTGTATAAGACTTACACATTCATCTATATCGCATGTGATAAATCAGTTTAAACATCAATTCTTTATATTGTGATCACATTAATTCAGTGAAATAGAGTGGCATGGCACTTGCTGGAGGGAGAACAAGTGAATAAAGGCAAAGTGACACCATTTTCTTTGGGGGCTGGGAGGTTGGGGGTTTACATTTTTGTAAATTAACACATTTACTATAATTTTATTATCATTTTTTTCTATGTGCAAGATCACCTAAAATGCTTATCGTGCTTTTACCAAATCTCTCTCATGCTCATCTCTTTTTACAAAGGATAAACTACACTACTTGTACTTCAAGGTAACAAATGAAGATAATTTTTTAACTAGGTACTACTGTAAGGTGATAAATTTTCTTTGTAATAAAATATTTCAGATGTAGCTGGGCTGTCCCATAATCATTCTTGTGTCATAAAGAAATTCTTATTGTATATTCCTTAATTTAGGTACACTCTTAAAATTGCACTCTTGTGCTGTCAAGTGTGAAATGAAACGGAAAGAAATATCAGAAACCAACAGAAGTTATTTTTGTAATGTTGTAATGAATTTTAAAGTTTCTCTGCTGGAATATTTATTTTCTGTTCTATCTCTTTTACTCTCCTTTTTTTCCACAGTATTGAACATTTTATCTATATTAAAGCTAATTCACATTTGTAGTTAAGCTTAATTTAATTTTAGAGACTCTCAGAAGTATGTGTGCTTTGTGATTTTAATACATATGATGTCATTTGCATTTGACGTTCATAGTACCTACAGAAATTGAACTATTTATGGAGTAGTTCTTAGTAGTAGACCATTCCTGAGCCCTTGTGATACGTGGAAACTCCTAAGAAGGATAACTGACAGACATGGTTATTTAAATAGATTCAAGCAGCACGTAAATGTCAAAGGCATTTATAAGGTTTCCCAGTTCAGCTCAGTGTTTGTGTCTGAATGTCTCTGATAGCAGTTAATGTGGTTTATTCAGTTAAGATTTTCTGAAAAAACACAGATCAAATGTGCTTATTTCAGTTGCATGACTTTTGATGTGGTTAATATCTTGGTTGCTGTCTGGACATTGGAGATTCATATGTATAATCCAAGAAATTAATATTCAGACTTGTTTGGGTTTTTTTTTTCTAAATGGATAGGTTGTGAGAATGGATTCTGTAGGTTTTTACAACAGGTACTGTGTGATCCTAACACAGCCAGGTTTTGGCACTAAAATGTTTTGGTGTCACTGACTTGATATCTTCTGGGAGCCCTTATAAACATCCTTAATTTCATGTTTCTTTTTAAATAATTCTCTATCCCTTTTCTTACAAAAATTATCTTAAAAACATAAAAATTGAAGATAATAAGTTAGGTGCTTTTTCCATAGAGCTGGAAATGATTATGTTCTCTTAAAACTACCAATTATTAGCTCTGGGGGATCATGAAATTAGTAATCAACAGAGGTTATAGACTCTGGGAGAGATTTCCTGAAGTAAATGGCCAGTCTAGTGTGAAGGGTTGCCAGATGCACTGCAGCTTTGACCAAAAGTATTGATTTCTTCATAGCTTGGCATGAATTTTAGTATACAGACTAAGGCAAAAGGCAGCAGCCTTTTAATGTCAGTCATTCTCACATTTACTCCCTGGAGATCTTAGGTTACTTGACAAGTTTTTAGTATTGAGGATGTTATTCAGCACTGCTGGGAAGGGTCTGACTGTCTTCTTCATGCCCTCCTGTCTGGTACGTATGTTGTGAAGATCCCCTCAAACCTGAGAGAGTCTCAGCTCTCTCAGCCTCTATTTTTGCTTTGTGAACTTTGTGGTTCATTTCTGGACTCAGTACATCAGCTCTGTGTCTTCCATCATTTATAATTTAGAGCTCTTCTCACCTGGCTGGCCAGCCTGTTGGTGAACTTTAGATCTTTGTTTTAAATTGTTTCCATTTTAGTAATATGCCCAGAAAATGTTTCAATTCAGAAACACAATCCTCAAAAAGACTTGCTAAAGAAAATAGACGTACCATTTTAAACTAGTTCTGTTAGTAAATACTGTTTGTAAAGAGTTCAGTGTAAATTTACTCCCTAAACAAAAAGTCACGTCATTAAATTACAAGAACTGGTAGTACACAGGCTGGCATGGAGCAAAGGGCAATCTCTTCTATTCCCTTCTGTCCTTGACCTCTGTACTCAGACTGCCACCAAGAGGAGCAGTTGTGATGGTGACAGTGTACACTGCTGTCCCTTACAAAGTACACCGAGCTCCTTGGCACAGCTCATGCCATTTGTTATTGATGTGAGTCTGGTTTTACAGGGCAGTGGCTGCACTTGCATCCCCTGCTCTGTGCACACAGTGGTCATTCATTTGCCTGCAAATCTGCCTCTGAGAGTTTAATGGATGCCTGTGTTTATGAATGGCATCCTGTAAATAAACAGAATCAAGAGAACACAGCAAAAAGTCTTTCAATCTATTTGTAGTCTGGCTGGAAATGGATGATCCCTTTCCTATTAGCAGTTTTTGAGTCAACTTTCTCCTAAGAGCTCGACTAATTCTTGTGAAGAAAAATAAAATTTTAGTTATTTTAATATGTAGAGTTTGAAAGCTGCAGTGTTAAAAATGTTTAAATAGTAATTTGACTAGTATCTTCCTTTTTTAAAGTAATAAATAAAGATAAAATAATTCCTATAATGAAAGGTTTTTTTCCAGCCATATCCTTCCACATTTTTTCCTTGCTATACCTAATTGAGAATATTGCAGAATTTGACATGCTATTAATGCAGAAAATAATCCAGTCACAGAATCACTGCCAGAAGTTAGCCCCTTTTCTGTCCTCTTGGCAAAATGCAAAGGTAGAAGACCTTCTTTCACTTACATTAAATATAGCTCCAAAAAATACATAGTGACTTAAAAAAGAAATTCTGTAATATTCATAATATGCTGCCAGTCTCAGGTATCAGAAGTCATGTATGAAACTTACCAATATTTAAATAATTTATCAATTTTTAATAATTCTCTTAAATATAATTGTCTGAGCTTTCCCAGAACCAAGAAATCCTCGGATATCAGTGATTGGATCTATGCACAGTCCTCTCAGATGCAAAATCCTGGCCCAAGTTCCCTTTCGTTTGCATGAGAAGCATAAATCTGTGAGGTGAATATCTGGGTCTGAATGAGGATCACTCACTGACATCATTTCTCAAGCAAACTTAGAGCCCAACCAATTCAAATGCTATTTAACTGGGGCAAAGTTTACACTGTTTATGAGTTTACACAGTTCTGCTGGCATCTCTTGGGACTGAGGAAGAATTCACCCTCGAATTGCCATAGCGATGCTCGTCTGCCAGAAACCTTCCATTCCTCCCCCAGCACACCCCAGCACACACTTAACCAACAGCAGAGCAGCCTTTTTGCCTAAAAACCCTGTCCCATTGCACCATGGAAGTGCTTCATCTGTAACCCTGAGAGGACTCCATCAATGCAAGCTGTGTCTCCGGCAGGCAGTATTGGAGGTACCGCCAAAGCAGAGGAGGCAGAGAGCCCAGCTCCTGTGCAACTTCCATGTCATTCTGACTTGCTCAGCTTCTCTTCTGCACTTGTCAAAATCTGACTGGGAAACACTGGTGTGATTTCACTGGAGATGCATTGCCCCAAATTCCCAATGATAACACATCAAAAGAAGATTTTCCGTGGGCATTGTCTAGAGTTTGTAAAGATCCCAAACTCGAGGACCTGAATAACTGGAAGTTATAATTACTAAATGTGTCAGGCACCTCCACCAGATATAAATTGCCAAATATTGCAGAGATCAGTAGAGGTACACAATTAAAGAAATGCTGTGCCATGGCTCATACAAAATTACATGTTTCTAATTCAGATTTATTACATCAGATTAATTTAGGAGACTGTAATATCTCTTGCACACATTTAGAACTGATCTTATTAAAACTTATTAACAGAAGTAAATTTTGGTTTCATTTCCTGTCTGTAAATCTTCTGACAACAGCAGTATATATAAAAGGAACACTGACCTAGATTTTCAGAGGTGGTCAAATCTCAGCAGATTTTGACATATGTGCCTGAGTGACTGTGGACTCCTTTGAAAACTTAATAGACAATTATGCTATTGAAAAACTTTATAGGAATAGATTTGATCCTGCAAGAACCTCTCTGGTAATATAAAACAGTATGCAGATTTTTGAACAGAACAAACTTTGGAGAAATGATAATATTTCACAAATTGGCAGAGAATAAAGAAATAATTGTTTTCTTTGGTATTAAATAAAGTAATAGATTCAAAACTTATTAATTAAGCTATAATCCATCTTATTGCTATCAGTCATGTGAGACACTGAACAAAGAAAATCCATGTTGATTTTGGTCTTGTTCACATGATGAATTCATATATTAAGACCAGTGAGTGTTTGTAAAGGTTTTATAAAAATGCAAATGTATCACTGGTATCACCATTGCCAGACTAGAGCAAGATTCTGAAAATCACCAGAAGAACAGAGTTTACTTTTTCTCTTCAGTCCCTGTAGGAATTAGCAAATTTGAAAATCTCAGCTTAAAAATGGAAACGTTGACTTATTGCAAAGCTACCACTGAAAGTTTCAGGACAATTAATATACATACACCCTTCTAATTCCCTGTGTTAAATATGTTATTTACTATGAATAGAAGCTTAATATTAAATATAGTGGAATTTTTAGTGGCTGATGTTATCCAGGAAATCAAAGGCAGACATGGAACAGCCCTGAGCAGTAGATGTTTAAGAAAGTGAACAAAACAGTGAATAACTGTGCAAAAAGCCTTCAACATAAAGCAGAAAAGGAAGAAACAGAAAGAAGCAGGAACAATCAATCAGATTGTTTGCATTATATATGAGAAGAGATTGTAAAGGACAGCAACAGAGTAAGAAGTCTAATATTTTTATGAATGTATGAGAGGAATATTGAGTAGACTTCTGCAAAAGGCCATACTGAACAAATTGGTTAAAGCTGTACCTCAGCTACTATTGAGGTATTTTTTATACTACATTGGTATCTCCATATTTAAATTATATTTTTGCTTGATTTTTAAAGTAATGAATACCAGCCTTTCAAATAACAGGCTTCTTTATTCCTTAAAAAAAATAGGAGTGAAAAAGGTAGGTGAATTAGTTCTCTTGGTAACAATCATTCTTATCCTGCTGTGGTTACATGCTAGAAAATAATTAACAGATTTTCTCTAATGCTTCCTAAAGATGTTGAAACTAGAGAACAAATATTGACTGAGAGGCAGCAAAACTTGCCTGGACAGGAGAAAATAATGGTTTATATAACTGAAAACAGTTTGCCAAAAACAGAACAGAAGTTATGGAATATCTGATTTAAAATTAATCAGATGTCAAAATGGCCAGATGTGGTATGCACATGCACTTGGATACTTGCAGGCCACACTTAAGTTCTGCTACTACATAAAAGGGCTCTTTCACCATCCTGAGCATCTGCAGTGCCCTGTTCCTGTTGCTGGGTGCTGCTCAGGAGATGATTTAGCCAAGAGAGCCCCTTGGAAGCAACAGGGAACAAGTCATGAGGACCTGAAGAGGTTCTGGCATGACCAGGCTTTCAGAAACATGAACAGAAACTTGCAAGTATTATGTTTGCCACTGTTTATCAGGGTAAAAGAGGAAAGGACTTTGGGAAGGAGGTGGAGGAAGCAAGTCTGCACCTTGTAACTGGGTCGAGCGTATTGGGTAAGATGGATTTTGGACTGCAGTGTGTAAAATCACAGAGGAGGTGGAGGCAGTTCACTCTCCCCCATGCAAAGGTGGGATGCCTCTCATTCCATTTGTTCTCCCCAGACATGTGCACACCCCTTCCCCCAGGTCTGAGCTCTGCTTTCAGGTTGGGAAAAGCAAAGAGAGGCATTTGTTCCTAGTGCCTGCTTGGCTGCAGATCAGGGTCAAAGACCACCTGAGCCCATGGGTGTTACGCAAGAGGCTGTTGTGAAGGGGCCCCAGCCTGCTGCATCCACCAACCTGTCTCCCTGCTGCCCTCTCCAATGCTGGTTGCGAAAGCCTCAGGAGTACATAAAGCATTCCCTGCCTGGGCACTGCACCACCATCAACACTTGGGCTCTCAAGAGGCTCCAGGGACCAGCACTGTCTGTAAGGGACCCTGCTGTTGTGGGATGGGGACAACCAGGGGCCTTGCCTGCACATGCATCAGGGAAAGCTGCGTGACACCCTGGCGACCTATCAGGGCAGCCTTCCTCCCTTCTCTTGTGTGACAGAGCCTGTTTCTGATGCTATTCTCTGTTTGCTGCAGGGACAGGATGGCCCACACAGAGAGAGCTCTGCCCTGGCTGCTGCTGCTGTCACTGGCCTTGATGGGCAGCAGCACTGCAGAGCGGGACTGCCGAGTGAGCAGCTTCAAAGTCAAGGAGAACTTCGACAAGACCAGGGTAAATCTTTATTCTCCTGGATCTGTGATGTCTTGCATAGCTCTTTCCAGGCTACAAAATTTGGCATTCAGTAGCACCAGTGTGGTCACATTTTGAAGTCACAGAGTGTGATACTGAGAAACAGCTAAAGTGTGTGATGTCCACACCTCTGCAGATGCTGGATCCTGGTGCACCTGATAAAGGAATACTGCAGAAACTGAGTTTTAGCAGACTGGTCTCAAACTGTAGGGTATAAGCAGAAGGACTGTATTGACTTGGCTGTTTTTTCCATTAAAAATTAATACTCTGGTGTTTTCAGACAACATTGCAAGGAAATAAATGTACATAGATATGGCAAGATCTTCCAGTTGTTATTCCTTTTTCCACTAAATTTTGTTATACTTTGTTATGTACCTTGTTATATATTCCTTATACTGAACAGCTGCAGATACAGATAAGATTACAAAAAAAAAGGTCAGTATTTCCACAAATTATGATTGCACTGGCATGTATTGATGGGTTTATGCTGTTGAAACAGACAGATTTGCTTCTTAGGTAGATCTTTGAGGCATGGTGTCAAAGATCTGCATGCTCTTCCCTCTGTCACCTCCCCTATTCTGTACTGTCTGGTTGTAATGTTTCCATTGTTCTAACTCTAACTGCAGGCTTTCTTATTTCCTTGCAGTACAGTGGCACCTGGTATGCTATGGCAAAAAAAGATCCCGAGGGGCTGTTTCTGCAGGACAATGTGGTAGCCCAGTTCACCGTAGATGAGAATGGACAAATGACTGCCACTGCAAAGGGCAGAGTCAGACTCTTCAAGTAAGCTGTTTGCCACTCTCCTCTTGTTCCATTTCACTAAGCTACTGCTCCAATCCTACCTGCTATCCCTGTGCAAGTCACACTGAACCTGTGCTCTTACATTGGAATGTGATATTTTCTTTGGCTACAGTAACTGGGATGTCTGTGCTGACATGATCGGCTCTTTCACTGACACAGAGGATCCTGCCAAGTTCAAGATGAAGTACTGGGGAGTTGCCTCTTTTCTGCAGAAAGGAAGTGAGTACTTAACTATAGAAGATGCAGAACTACTTGGAAGACTAGTTATGTTGTATGTGCATGCTGTGGAAACAAAAAGTACTGTTGAATTTCTTAAACACACTTAAATGACAATAACTATTGTACTGCAAAGCTTAACGTGAACAAGGTAATCACTACTTTTTATATGGGACAGCTGGTTGGCTTTCTTCAAACAAGTGAAGACCTGGCCTTTGTATATCTTTGTATTTCATTTGTTTGTTACCCAACAATATAATTGTAGGCCACTGTTTGGAAAGAAATGAAAGGCAGGTGAAGCATTTTAAGACTTGTTTTAGTTCAGAACTCAGTTACTGGATGCTAGTGTTCTCTCTGATGTCAGAGCCGGCCAAGCAGGGAAGAGGATTTATAAAATGTTTTTTTATTTGGTCTTGTGTCTTCAAATGTAGAGATTTATCTGTTTTAAGAGACAAATTTGATCATATGTATATATTCCTACTTTTATGTCATCTCTCCACCCTATGCAAAATCAGTTCCTTGAGCCAAGTAGAGATTCGGACACTTTGTAGCTCAAGACATTTCCTTGGATTGTTTCCAAGAGAAGCAGGTAGAATTTGGAACTGATAGGAGCTCCATTCCATCCAAAGACACAGTTACAAAGCATGTTTTGGATGCCAATTTGTCTTAAACAGTTCCCAGGTCTCCTCACAATATGCTGCTGAGTCATGGATTTTTCAGGTTGCTGTCTGACCCCAAACTCTGCCCTTCTAAAAAGTCTGGTGTCCCCCCACAGGAGAGAAGGGGAAGACAACAGAGTGTTGCCTTCACCAGTGCAGATGTACTGCAAGGGAGAATCTTTGGCTCCAGGAGAGGAAGGTGCAGATATATCAGCTTTTACTGCAAACACTGAAGCAGCCTCACTTCTGTTAGAACAGAGTGCCTGCATGACCAGGTTTTTGTCAGGTTGCATATCTAAATAGTTTAGAATTATCTGAAGTTGTAACCATGTTTTAAGAAGAGGGTTTATGGCAGAACTTGTAGCAAATACTTCTAATACACAAGCCAACTGCATGACTATCTTTTTCCTTAAAAATGCAGTCTAAGTAACATCCCTCAGCAGGCTGAGCATGTCCATCTTTATTTTCTTTTAAAAAATAAACATGGAATGAAGTACTGGACACAGAAGTAAAAGAAAAGCTAATCTGCTATAACTTGTACCAATCTCCATCTTAGTATTTTCTTTAATAGAGTTATGGCAGCAATCCATTCTGATTTACTAGATTTCACTGGTGTCTCTAACACTTTTTCTTCTTTGCTATGGTTTCTTCCAGATGATGATCACTGGGTAGTGGACACAGATTATGATACATATGCTCTCCATTACTCCTGCCGCCAACTAAATGCAGATGGCACTTGTGCTGATAGCTACTCCTTTGTGTTCTCCCGGGACCCCAAGGGATTGCCTCCAGATGCACTGAAGATTGTCAGACAAAGGCAGATAGACCTCTGTTTGGACAGAAAATACAGAGTTATCGCTCATACTGGTGAGAACTTCTTTTTTCTGAAGAATTTTATTTCAGGGCTCCACAACTAAAGCACTGGGATTCTATTGCTCATTAGATATCAAATGCATAGAGCCTTTTACTTAGTGGCTGTAACATTGTCTTTTGAAAACTGGAGCTTGTAGTAAGTTATTTCCAACTTTTACTTCCCGTATCTGAAGGAGAGCCGAGGTGCATAGTTTTTCATGCAGCATATCAGGTCAGCTGAAACAGTAATTAGAGGAAGTTGTAAAACAATTAAATCAATGTAGTGTGAGTAAACATAGTAAGGATAAACTTCAAAGCTATGGTAAAAAGTAACTGGGCAGCTTTTATCACATCTCTTTGCCTTTGTTCAAATACTTTTTTGAGAAATTCTTCAGAAAGGCTTTAAAGGAAAACAGAGGTCTTGGAATGATACCTTACAGAAGACCCTTTTTCACAGGTCCTCATGTTTTACAAAGAGCTGTGGAAGAGGCACATAGCCCTCATACTGGAAGCATGACAATACCTTGAGTCATATAGTCAGGCTGAGCTTACAACACAGGGAATTAGCTCACTTATGCTCAAGGGTATTACAAAAGGCCAAATGGTAATAACATAGGAGAAACCATAATGTTTCTTATGATAAGAATTACACCAGAGTGGGGAATTTCTCCCAGAAGGAGAAAAATCAAAATACTTAGAACAAATAAAATAGTTCTCTCCCTACTCCCTCCCCACCCCTCACATCCTGGAAGACATGCTATTTATGAAAGACTTGACTGGTGAGTCAGCTGAATGGGAACTCCCAATGTAATGATGTGAGCAAAAGAGTTAATATGATTCTTGGATATGTAAACCAAGACTCACATGAGATTGTTGTGCTTGGCATAGGTCTAATTGCTATGTCACATTAGGTGACAAGCATAACTCGAAAAAGTATTGAGGATGAATTAGAAGTTTCGAAGAAAAGGAGAGAAAATGATTGAAAGTTTGTAAAATGTGTCCTCTAGTGAGTTCTTTAAAGATCTTAATCCTTTCCTTTTACAAAGAGGTTAAAGGCTGACCTGAGCAAAGTCTGTACTTGTCCACACAAGCAATAGGAATTGGATAGAAAAGGTCTCGCAAACACAGAAATACTAAATTTAAATGGATGGAACTTTAAACTGGACACATTCAGAGCAGAAATAAATAGCCATTTGTTTAACTCCAAAGGTCACTAACCTTTGGAACAGTTTACCAAGAGCTGTTGTATGTTCTTCATCACCGAAATCTGTAAATCAGCATTAAAGGCTTTTCTCAATGACATGCTAGAACAAACTGGGATTGACTGAAGGAACTTTTGTGTCTCATTAAGAAAGTCAGAACAGATGAGCAAAGTCAGCTGTTGTGGCTCTATTAGCTGTTCATCTGATCCATAAACACAGAGTAATACACTGCCATGTTGTAAAGTAGTATGCTGATAACAGGGTGCCTTGAAGAACAGGGAGACACCTACTCTGCTGAAGTAGGTGCTGTTTACAGTACTGATCAGTGACCTGGGAAAAGTGCCTGACAATAAGGAAAAAAAAATTGTCTTGAATGAGAATTTGGAGACATCATAAGTCAGTTGAAACTTAGAACAGTCAAGAATAAGAGACATTATAAATGCAAATGGAATCAACTTCTGTGAATGATTTGTATGACTGCATAAGTGGTAGGACAGAAAATAAACAATGTCATTATATAAATTTGTGATACTTTTCTGTTTTGAATCCTCCATTCCCTGCTTTTCAAATAAAGTCCAGCAAGAATAAAAATTTCTGAAATTGAGAAAGCCAAATAATCAGATGTTTAGGGCTATTCTATTGAGTCTAAGATAATTTAAAAGTTGATCATGCTTCCTCTTGTTTGTTATGGATATCAAATATCTAATCTACCAAGTCACACTGTTCTTTGTTTGCTACCCTAATTTATATTCAGATTTTAGGTTTTGAGTGTAGTGTCTGACATGACTGTGTGAGTTCCGTAGTTTGCAAACGAAAAATAGGAGCCTGGGTACCTTTTTATTAAGGATTATGCCAGAGTTTATAAGCCCAGCACCAAAGTATAAATTAAACTTAATGCCAGCAATTTGCATTTTCCCCTTTATTGATCGGAACATGTTATTAGTTGATCCTGTGTTCTCCAGTACCATCAAGCCAAAGTTCCTGCAAAGCAAGCACATTTGGGACTGAGGGAATGATTGTGAGCTAAACTGAAAAAAAAATAAATTCTTGGAAGCTTCATATCAGAAACTCTTACAAAATTTGCTTAATTCCTTATGTGCGGATTGGAGCCCTTACTGCTTTCATTTTAACTCTGCTATTAAGAGCTACAGAATTATTGCCAAAACAAAGCAACTTCAATTGTCTGCACTGACCTGCATCCCATTGTTACTGTAATAAAATTCTGACTGATGTAAGTTAGCAAAGCTGCAGAATAGGCTGGTATCTGTTGCTAATTGTGCACACTCTGCCTATGTCTTGAAGCTAATTAAGAGTGAGTGTGTGTGTGTGTGTGTGTGTGTGAGTGTGTGTGTGTGTGTGTGTGTGCCTGCTCAACTAATAGACGTACAAAACTTACTTGATTTAAAAAAAATTAAAATATCTGTACTGGCTGTTCAAGACAAAAGAGAAGCATAGCAAATGAAAGTTTTTGTTCTAACTTACACTGCATTTATGATGGTAGGTCCTTCTCAAATACAGCTCAAGCTACGATACACTTAGTCTCTCCGAGTAATAGCTCAAGTAACTTTAAGCTGTGTAATGTCAGTGTCAATATTAAGTGAGAGAAATTGTAAATACAGTGTCATGTCAGTAGAGTTGAAAGTTGCATCTGCTGTTAGCATTTGTTAGAAGCAACAATTGTGAAATAAAAGAGTGGTATATTCCTTCTGCTAATTTACTATTGCCATTAGAAGTTTTGGGGGTCAGGAGATTCTTATTTTGTTGAAAGACATTCCCAAATTAATTCTTTTTAGGCAAATAACTAGAAGCTTGTTACAGTATAGACTCTTTTAAATCCAGTAAAGATACTCTATCATTGATCTGCTCAGTATGTTGTCTGCAAAAGTATCAAAATTCTCAGGAGAGGGTAACGGGTTGGATGAATTCCTGTTTTGTTCCGAGTTGAAAATTCCTTAGAATTGTAAAGTGCAGAGTAAGGTAATGGCATTATTATTACAAGTAACAGACTGCTGGACTCAAGAGCATTTTAAAAAAATTAGATATGTATGCATTTTAAATTTGGTGAAAGTTTGTGTAATTAAATTTTGTCTGGAGTGTTTGACAAACACAACTGTGGGTTTTGTGTGTTTCAGGATTTTGCTCTTAAGGAGATCCAACCCTATGGAAAGAAGCCATGTAACAGCACCACAGATGTAAAGTAACACATTGATCATGTGCTCTCTGCAAAATGCTTTAAATGGGTCCATTTAGATTTTCAATATATTTATCTGAGCTGTGTCGCTCACCTTGTTAATAAACCAATGAAACATTTTAATAAACTTGGATTACACAGAATGCAAATTGTATGCAAATCTGTACATATGTACACATTGGTTTTATTAGTAGCCTGTTATCTTAGTGCACTCTTTTGAATTGGTGACTGGTGACAATTAAGAATTTAATCTTGCTTTTTTTCAGTGGTTTCAATTTCTGACTAAAAGAGTATTTATCATAAACCTATATGTATTTTCTTTTCAACTATAACATTATATTTTCCCTATAAAATACTAGAAATCATTTAGAAAAGAGAAAGGAATTGCAGTGATCCTATATATCACTAATTAACTTTATTATATGACTAATGAAGACATAAAAAATATGCATCTTTTTAAAAGAACTGTTTTACACATGACAATTAACCATTTATTTATTCTTTACTTGTTAATTCACATGTATTAAGTCCATATTTTTAATTTGAGATGGAACCAAACTGGTTGAAGTGTTTAATCAAGTTCCCTTCAAAAACTGGATTTTAAAAAAAGCATATACTTTCTGAGGATGAACATTTCCACTAGAAACTTTAAAGTACTTAATTCAACTATTTTACATTCACCAAGTTCAATATCATATTTCTATTTATTTCAGCATAAGAGGAGAATTCAATCCCTTAAATTAAATTGTCCAAATCTTACTGGGGCAAAGTAATGAAGTCAAGAGCATTTTACCTGCAAGAATTAAAAATACATATTTAGCTTTTTTTCCTCCTCCTCTGGCATGTAATACTATAACATAATGACCTATGTGACCTGGGATAGCATAGACAAAATCCAAAGTGTGGCACAGCTCAGACTTTAAATAATTATCTGGTAATGAAAGACAAATGTGGCTGTTCATGGTTACTTCTTCTTGCAGTGGTTTCTGTACCTGCTCCATGCCTTTCAGGGTTCCCTGTACAACAGAGAAGAATTTGCTGACATTTATGTCTGAAATGGGCAACATTATACAGAATTGGATTAACAGCAGAGTTGGCAAAAGTGAATAATGCTATCCAGAAGAAAACCGATGGCAAAATATTTAAATCTTTTTTGAAGTTCTGAACTAAAATTAAAAAAATAATTACTATTATTGGAGTCCACATAATGAAGAAAGAGATCATCAACAGAAAAAGGGCTCGGAATAGTTTGTAGTCTTGCTGGGAAACACGAATCTGATGATGTCCTGGGTAGGCTAAACCAGCATTTAAACTTCTTCTTGATGCTTTTGTAATCTGCAGTAAAAGAGAAGAAAGCAACTTTCACTGAAACATATTTCTACAAGTGAAAACGTAAATCTTGGCACATGATGTTTTCTTTTTGAAAAGTGACTACAAAAAAACACATTGCAGAATTCATTTGTACTTTTTGTCCATGGTTCCATTTCAAATGTTCTCACTTCACTAGCAATTATTTTTCCTCTCAGCTGTGAATTCATCTCAATAGGCAAAGTGGTTGTTCTTTACATGGCTCTCTACCAGTCACAAATGCTTTTCAGCATAGAAGAGTCTTAATTACTCATGAAATCCCATTAAATTCAAATTATGACCTCATTTGTTCTACCTAAAGAAACCCATTGATTTTTTTCACAAATGCAAACTGGAACATACTTAACAATCCTGTTGATGCACAAGAAGGAAGACACCCCAATTCTCTTATGGCCATGCTGATATTATAAGGTAGGTATTAGAAGGAGCATGAATTTATTACAATAAATTATTTTAAATGTGAATGACATTGTGCATTGTTTTCTGTCACACTTATCTTTTCAGACAGTAATCACAATTCCTTTCTATGAAATCTCACAGATCCTTACAGTCACTATAAAAATCTGTGTCTTTTAAAAGCACTCTCTGATGCAATAAACTAGACTATGGGTAGCTTGGAAACCTAGTATTGACAGGTGTGCATCATCTGTCATTAGGTAGAATATTGGACCCAGAGGGCTTGCAGAAAACTTGAAATCCTCTGCTCTGCATCCCTGTCTTCCCTGAAGTTGGCATGGCACAGTTAAGTTTGTTACATTCATACCTCTGATGCAAATAAAATAAAATGGAAATATATAGCAAAGATTTGTGCTAAGTAACTGAGATGCCACTTTATCCCCTGCATGCATAAGGAAGGGGTGTTTTCAAAAGCCTTGATCAATCAAGGCTTGATCGATCAACGCTTTGATCAATCCTTTGCTGTCTAATAGGAAAGTCAAAAGGTAAGGCTCCACCTGCCACTTTTCCCTTTAGCAGAAACTACAGGGAGGATAACACTAATACTAACAACATTTTAACTTCCTAGTACAGGTAAAGATGAAAATGTTTAGAGAGAGAGAGTAATTTGCCATTTCGTTAACAGTTTTCTGAATTTGTCAAGGAGATAAATACCCATTAAGAATCTAGACATCTTTTAAATATTTTAATAGAATGTAGGTGTATAAATTAAAACTCATGAACCAAAAGTAGGTTTCTTAGCAGCTTCTGAGGCTGAGAAGGGGACAGTATCACTAGCTGCTTCCCTGATTTAAAAGGAGCAGAGAATTCTGATGTCTTGAGCATGTGAAACTATTCCAGCCTTGATGATCTTCTGCTGTACAATCTGGAATCCAGAAACTAGGTTAACTCCTCCAAACAGTCCAAACCAAGAGGTGTTCTCAGAGAGCACCTAACCTGTCTCAGTAAGAATGAAGGTTTCACAAAATGCAAAGGACTAATATCCACTTCTAATATAAAAGTAGAAAAAAGGGGACTTCTCAGTCTCCACTGTTCAAAACTGCTACAGAATGTCCTCATCAGATACATTTTTATCTGTCCCATATAAATACCTTCTGTCTTTCCTGCAGGAGCTGCACAGCCTAGAACTAAGAATGCAAGAGTCACCAGGACTGTGGTAAATAAGACACAACTGCTTCTTAAGAAAGTGTTCAAGAGAAATGGGGTGGCAGTGGTATGTTGTGGATCTCTTTTCGGTCTGCCCAGTATAGATACCTATCCTTGGCATCTGGACCACACTTGGATAAACAGGAACTTTAAAGTCAGATATATATAAGCATGTAACTTCCAGAACACAGACATCTTCCCTAGCTCTAGCCTCTGACAAAATCTTTTTCTGAGAGGCAGAACAATGGAAAGCCAAGTAAATTACAAATCACGGCATCTAATCTATCATTTTTGCCAGGGTTCTGGGAAGTGTTATGTAAAAATAATACTCAGTTTAAGAGTAAATTGTGAAGTACACATTTGTAGTAGTGTATATTTGTTAAAAAATTTCAGGTCTTGTATCTGTAGTCAGTCCTCATCATCCTCATCATCCTCACCATCATCATCAATGTTGTAACATGAGTACATGAATGCTTGGCACTGCTTCCAGCAATACTGAGAGTCATGCTGCGTGTGCCCTGGCATAATGGAGCATTCTCACAAAGTGAGAGTGAGTCTGGTCTTGGGAATGACTTAGGGATTGAGATATTCTCCAGGTCAGTTCTGCTTGCTTCCTGGAGAGAGAGAAGATTCAATTATATCTTGCTATGGGCCTCAAGCCTTCCTCATTTCAGGGGAAATGGTAATGTATTTCAGCATCTCGGTTAGCAAGTTAGAAAAGAAACAGGAGCAGAGCAGCACGGGCACGTCTTGTAATGCAGTATCCCTGCTTTTGGCTTCTAGCTCCCTATGTGCCATTTTGTTTTATAAATTTACCTGTAATCTGGAGTCTGCAAGGACAGGACTAACAAACACCATTCCTGTCCTGGACTCTGACCAAGTACTGTGGCATTTCTTGGCCTGCAGCGTTTTGCAGTTCTTTCAAAGGACTCACTCTCCAGTGAGTTACTCTACGCTCTTTGCCTATGTGTATGTGGTTGCAAGTGCTTTACTTCACTAGAAGAGATTCACCTAATGCATTTACCTCAAGGTTACAGTAAGCTAATAGACAGTACAGAAACTACAGGCTGATGACTTTTACTACAAGTTTAAGTTTGATCAATAGGCAAGGATATGCGGAGACCAGATTCTAGGTCCTAGGTTCATTTTACACCTACATCCAGCTCTGGCGTGTACATCCACAGCCCATTGGTGCTCAGCATTTCATCAGTTAACTCCTTGCTCAATAACCTATGTATATTGAGGCTCCTCTCCAAAACCTATAATTTTCTTTTATATGTTATAAGAAGTTTAATTAGCCAATAAAGGAAGCAAGGATCTTGTGGGCGGTTGTTAAAAACTAGGCATTGCAGTTACTAGTTTGAAGTGCTTGGTTTGAAGATTTCTAGATCTTTCTCACTCTGGTTTTGGATAGTTTAAAAGAAAATTAGATGGTAATATAATGCTTGCTAGACTATAGGTTAAAACTGTGGTGCTGGGTGGCTTGGTTTATATTTCACCATATATGTTAAGCATCATCCACTTAGAAAGAAAGTGGAAGCAGATGGTTTAATTTACAGGTTTTGTTTACAATATTTGAAATTGTGGAGGATTAAGTATAATCTAATGAGACGTGTGTACTAAAGACACATGCAGAAAGCCAGCAGATCAAAAAGTGGATGGGTTTTTTTTCTAGTCCTGCCTTTCTCTGCTTTCTTACAAATCCATTATGACGAGTTCAGACTCAAGGAAAGCAAAAATCTAGTTTTTAGTTATTTCAAATGCTTGACTTTTCAGCATTTAGGAGATTGACAGTCTTTAAATATGAACAGCACATAAATGAAGAAGTGTATTTAATACTGTACATAAGAAGACAAACCATGTGTTGGGCCTCTGGAAATGTGCTGTTGAAGCATGTTCTTAATTGAAGTATACAGGCTGTTATGTGCAGGTTGAAATGCTCCATCTCATATCACATACTTATAATTTATTGAACAAATTATGTTTGTTCCCTTTACGTGTATTTGTATTTAGTGACAATATGCTGATGCCTAGTGAGTTACTGTTTACCTCCCTTTCTTTTACAACAAAATTTAAAGGAAAAACATACCTGTAAGATTTTGGAGTAACTGATGACAATGATGAATCCTGGTATCAGAAAGAAAACAATGGCAAAGGTAGTATCCCAGACTGTTTCTCCTGCAGTGCTGGGCCAATCCAGAGTGCAAATTTGAATGTCCTATTTACAAAAAAATTAAGAAGAAAAGTAATATTGTACCATTATTTTCAGTACAACATTGTTCTTATCTCCCTCTATGCTTAAAAAATAGCTAAACCAAGACTAAACCAAGACTGTGAAAGCTTTCTATTTAGACAAAGCAGTCAAGTAATATATTATTTGTTGGCTTTAAAAGCCCATACAATCACAAATGAATATGTCCACAACTGGAATACTTCCATTGATTTCTTATCAAATGGTAATGGCAACTTTAAAGATGAAACTTACAGACCCTAAAGGTAACAATTTATTCAAGTGTCGTGTTGGGTGCACTTCTGTATGCATTTCAAAATATTAGGCAGACAAATCTGTGCATGGCCATTTTGTACAGAGAAGTCTGCGGGCACAGGGCAACTCTCCCAGGATGCTGATCCCTCGGTAAGGGGAAGCGAGCTGAAAAGGAGATCTCTGAGCCGCACTGAGGAACGCAGAGCGGATCTCAGCCGATGCGCGTTTCCCACCGAACGGGACGGTCCGCCGGGAGAGCGGGCCGGGGGGGCGGCGGGGGGAGCTCCGGCCGCTCCTCCGGGCACAGCCTCGCAACTGCCCGGCACACAGAGTGCTGCCCGCCCTGCAGGCATGCTCCTCGCTGCCGCTGTNGCCGCCGCGGGCGCGCCCGGCGCTCGCCCTCACCTGGCCGGCGGCGGCGGGCAGCTGCACCACGGTGAAGAAGCAGCAGAGCGGGAGGGTGCCGAGGGCGGCCAAGCCCCAGATGAGGAGCAAGGCGGCGGCCAGCACCTTGCGGCGGCGGAAGGCGGCGTGGCGCAGCCGGGCGATGCTGACGACGCGCTCCAGGCTGACGGCCGACAGGGAG
Source organism: Hypocryptadius cinnamomeus (assembly GCA_013400635.1). Classification (NCBI taxonomy): domain Eukaryota; kingdom Metazoa; phylum Chordata; class Aves; order Passeriformes; family Zosteropidae; genus Hypocryptadius; species Hypocryptadius cinnamomeus. The sequence continues at coordinate 28,781 of VYZP01018845.1, read as the reverse complement.
AGGAGGATGACGGTGCCGCTCAGGCTCACCACATAGAAGAGCAGGTGGCAGACGAAGTTGCCCAGCACCCAGGACTCGGTCCAGCGCACGACGGCGATGAAGGGCATGGCAGTGATGAAGAGCAGGTCGGCGCAGAAGAGGTTGAGGACGAGGCAGTTGGCGGCGCAGAGCCGGCGGTGCCGCCTCACCAGCAGGCAGATGCCCCAGATGTTTCCCGCCAAGGACAGCAGGAAGATGAAGGCCAGGGCAGATGACTCGCCGATGCGCAGGGCCGTCACATTGTGGCCCCTGAAGTCCGAGAAGAAGGGGAAATAGGTCTTGTTCCCTCCTGGTGTGCCCCTGGACACGGGCATGAGGGTGGCCAGTGGGCATGAGAGACCCACCGGGGATGGTGGCACCAGCCCTAGGGGAAGGGCTGCGCTCCCAACCACCACGGCGGCACCTGGGGTGCCCTCCCAGCACAGAGCCAGGGGATGACCGCCATCCCCCTCCCTCCTCTTCCTCCTGCCCCTGCTACCAAGGGCTCAGCCGTGCCAGCTGGGCGGTTTATGGCCCTCGCACTGGAGTGGAACAAGGAAGTGGGAGAGTAAACACGGTGGAGCTCACACAAAGGCGAGGCCTCAGTGCGTGGGGAGGCAGTGAGGGGCTGCCCGACACCTCCCTGGGCAGGGTGTGGGTCAGCATGCTGCCATCTCCATGCCCAGGCACCCAGGCCCAGCCTCCTCATCCAGTGCCAGCCCTGGTCTGCTCGGCTCTCCAGGCAGTGCCACTGACCCTGGGAGGCCACTCGGTCTGCTCCCATCCAGTGGGGTATGCATGGCTGCCACACCACTCTGAGAGCTCTCCTCAGGAGCCTACGATGACCAGACTAATCTAGGGGAAAAAAAAAAAAAGAAAAAGAAAAGAGGAATTTACCTATCACCTCCCGTGTTGACAGTGGCATTTGGAAACAGCAGACCTGTGCATTGCTTGTCCTAACTGTGGAGAAGTGTCACCGACATGATTTTGGGGATCTGTACAAAATTCACCTAGAATCTCGCCTGTGTTATGAGTTCGTGTTGGAGAAGCCTGTTAAAGTAAGACAAACATAGAAAATACCTTATTTTCTCTGAACTCCAATTACTAGAACCAGTTGCTCAGATTGTAAATGAAAGTAGGGCTTTCTACATAGGCTCTTCACTTCAGATGATTTAGAAATGGGCTGGGAGTGAAGCATGTAAATTGTCACAGACAGGTGGATAATGTCTCATAAAAGAAGATAAAATGTTTTCATAAAGTATGTAAACAGTTGTATCGCTTTAGGCTGGGTGAATTCATTTGGCTGAGTGCCAGTGCAGGCGCTCAAGGGTGCACTTAGAGGCTCAGCATGTGGACCTACACCGTTTGATGAGGTGAGAGTTATTCCACGTGCGTGCAGTACCAAACTGGTGTGCCACGGGGAGCAGGTGACGGGCAGTGCTTCTGCAGTACCCTGGGTGTGACCCTGCCATCAACCATTTATGCAACGGCATTAGCGGGGATTCCAGATTAGTGGGGATTCCAGAAACTTGGTCCTTTGAAGGGGCAATCTCCTAATGAGGGATGACAAGAGTGACATCTTTTCTGGACTGCTTCCCACGTCTTTGTCTGTGCAGAATATGCATTTATTTAAATTAGCAATTATTTCAATTAGTGGTTCTAACTATCTATGCCATCTCATCAAACAAGAGTTTGCAGGGCAGCCTAAACAGGTGTATGAAATGCTCCTGCTGACTCCTGCTGATGGATGACTGTATGAAATGTGGACACAATTGCTGTTAAGGGGATGGGCTATGAATTCAAGTGAAGACAATTTAAAAACTTGCAAAGATTGGGTCTTTTTTCAGCAAGCAACACAAGTGACTGGCAAGTGTCTCAATATAGATACTTTATTCTACATCATTTCATGGGAGAAAAAAAATCTGCATCCATATTACAAAAATGTCAGTAAATTTAATAGACCTACTGATTTTTTATTAGCATTTATGATCAGTGCTTGGCATATCTAGCCACAATTTATTTTGGCTCTGCTATGAACTGATTCTTTAAAATGATTAGTGAATCTTGAAATACAGCAACACCTTCTAGTTGCCACAACATCACAGGCCTGGGACATTTTACAAGCTGACAGACTAGCCCCAAAGTTCTGGACAGCTGGCAGTAGCAGTGGTGTGGTCAGCTCTAAATAATTCCAGGGATTTGGGAAAGAGCTATTGTTAATAGTCTGGTTGTACCTGTGTGAAAACTTGAGAGGCATTGGCATGGGGAGCAGAGGTGAGGCAGCTGGAAATGGTAGCACAGATAAATGCAAATTTTATTATGAATAAAATCTTTAGCCCCTTTGACATTAGTGGAAAGTTAGATTAGAAACTGGCCCTGTCAATTCAGAGTAAAAGTAAACATATTTGAAACAATATAGGGGAAAGGAAACAGGGAGTGAAACATACAAAGCTGCGTTATTGAAGAAATTAAGATACTTTTAGTCAAGGAGGAAAGGAATGCCAGAAGAGATGAAGGTTTGAAGATGAGATGATGTGGAAGTGTCTGGGTAGATCTTTGATCTTCTTTAGAAAGGACCACCTTTAGCTTTGGTCCTTAGGTGTGAGTTACTTGGCATAAGCCTGTTGTTTGCTCAGGAGAACCAAAGTGCTGCTTTTAGTATGCTGTTAGTGAGCGAACTTCACACTGACCTGTGTACAAAATCCTGTGCCTGGGGACAGCAGAGGTGTGAAGAAACATGCTGGTTTCCATCAGGTTTGATCAAACAAGTGGGAGCTCCTTGCAGGAGCAAAAATAGTCTGGTTACTCATGGGTCTAATGGATCCATTATCTAAAAGAGTAACTTTCTTTTCCCTCCCATGAGGTACAAAAGTTGTATTTGCTGTTGGGTAGGTCTAATCATAGCAACCATCACAACATGAAAACTGAGGAAGAGAGGAGTGAGTCGTAATCCCCCATAGAGCTACTCTGGCTTTACTGTAATAGGTGGATGCTGTTCGTGGTATGTGCACCACGTGCTCATGACAAGGAAGTGATTACCAAATGCCTGGAAACCTGTTGTGATTGCTTAACCTATATAATTTCTTTAACCTATGTTTGCTTTTATGCTTAAACATGGAGTCAGCTCAGATTTCATTGCTCTAAGTTAAATGAAAGCTGCAGAGACCTCTGTGGAGGTGGTTTGCCTAACCTAGCAGGGAAAAACCTTGTTTCTTTTTTTGTGGGTGTTTTCTTCATCCCTGAAATGAAAGCCCAAGGTTTGGCCTTCTCTGTTTCAGATAAGGGCTGTGTTACCTGATACCATTAGTCAAGCTCTGCTTTTCAGATTGTTCCCCTGGCAACCGTGAACTGTCATGACAGATGGGGATCGATCAGCTTATTTATATCTTGAGCATTAAGAAATATTCCCATAGAAAGGGACCACTTAGTGAGTGACTCTGGGAGATGGGAGCTCTTGTTCCATTTGGACATGGTTTAGTCGAGGTTTTTGCCTTATTTATGCATCTTCTTGCATGTAGATTGGTGTTTTAAGTCTTTGGGTGTATTTTTGTGCACCTGTATCACAGTAGGTAAATAGCACTGACTTCTGTAACAGATGTATTGCACATTTAATGTTTGCTAAGTGATGTAAATTCATTTCATTAGAAAGGTTGTCTCTGTCTTCACAAGAGAGGTTGCAAGCTTGTAGGTGACTCATGCATCTGCACAATAAGATTTTTATCATAAGTTTCAACCAAGGTGAGCTTTCTATTTTCATTTTTGCTCTTACATATCACACTGCAGCTGTTCTGCTTCTAGATAGTATGAATCTTGTGCTTAGAAGATGTTACACCGTTGTAAGGTATGTTTCAAATACAAGTCTGTTTTGGTTTATTTTGATTTTTAGGAAGTTTTCTGACTGCTCACCCATTTTATACTTTCATATCAATGAGCCAAAGCACTTACACCAATGTGTGAGGGACAATTTTAAACTTCTAGTGCAAATATAAATGCATCGGTTTGTTTACATATAGTAGCAAGCTCACACATTCCTGTGTCCACTGAAAATAACCAGATGCTTCACTTATCATGTCAAAAACAAATCCCTGTTTCTTCTGGGACACGAGCAAGTCACTCTTTCTTCTGGGAAATCTCATTTTGCTGTGGTCAGTCCCCATTAGAAGCTGGCACGCTTCCTGGGATATGTGCCCGTGGCGCTGTGGTTTCAAGCTGTAGCATTGCTGACCAAGGCCTCAGCCAAAAGCAGAGCTGCCAATAATACTGTCAGATGTGCTTTCTAATAAAAGCTGGGTCAGCTTCCAGCCATCAAGACTAACAGAAGTTTGCCAGCATCAGCATTGTGGCTTGCAGTGAGGAAGAGCTTTCTCTCTGAACCAAGTGTAAATTGAGAACATAATCCATGTAACATAGACTTCCCCTGGATGGTCACATTTTCTGTTTTGTTGCATGCTAACCAAGCTTCACCAGAGTGACTCAGCTCCAGCTAAACTCTTATAACTAAATGAGGTTTTCTTAACAGTTTTAGAAACTCTATTACACTTACACATCTAGCCCATGGATTTAAGGAGTTTATCTGTGAATACAGAGTATCAGACTGGTTTGTTTGGACATTGCAGGATTTGGTAGAACACTCTTACCAAGGAACTGAGACCCTGCGTGAGTTTTTTGCAGAGTTGGATGTTAAAGTGCCACTGGATCTTTGCTTAACTTTCAGGTGTACATAAAGTTACTTCCATTCCTGCTAATGAGCTTTGATGCAAAGACATCGAAACAAAAGCTGTGGTGAATGTCTGAAGGATTTACAAACTAAACTTGTCACCAGCCTCTCATGCTCAGGAGATGTACTCAGACATTCCCTGAACACATTGGTCTGCTGGGTTGTATGCTGTGCAGAGATCACAGACACCATTTTTTCCTCTCATTGTCAAGAACCCAGTAGTTAGAGAATGCTCTTATTTATGAAGTTTAAGGAGAATTGGCCCTTTTCTTTCCCTGATGTCTCATCTTGGAAGACTAACTTGTTGGGAGCAACAGGGGTTCTTCAGCTCCAAATTGGGATAGCAGCTTTGCTTTTAAAAGCCACATATTTCTGAAGGAAGGTCTACAGTGCCTGTCTGCTGCAAAGATTGTCTATATTGTCAGGATCCTCCTGAGCTAGCATTAAGCTAGGGCTGGAGAAACAGAAAAATCAATCTTGCAAAAGCAATGGAAGTTCAAATAATGCTTTAAATTCTGCTGTAAACCCTTCTGCCTTCCCTAATGTAATGGTGGTCATGTTATTTCCCACAGTGTTTATGGTTTTCATTATCAGTGTTCATTTGAGATGACTGATAAGATGTGACTTTGGAGCTTCCCATAAACTGAGTCTGGAAATCATGTATGCCTTAATTAGGCTGTAGAGTTTTCTGTCTAGTTACATGAGATAATACTGACCCTATCAAGCTTGTTACATGGATAAAACTATCCCTGACACAGTGTGCACATTCACCAGTTTTGAATTTATGAGGGAAATTAAACCTGGTTGCACTTCCATCAAGAAGCCAGCTGGATATCACCATGATAAGGTCCCAGGCTTCTTCTTACAGAATATTTTGAAGCACCTTATCTTGGTCTAGCTTTTTGGAACTATCAATTCACTATCAATTCAGTATAATACTGAAAATTTTGGTTGGTCATAGAGACCACCAAATGAGTATCTGTCCCTAAATGCTGGTGGGGAGCTCTGTTCCAGGTCTGAAGGGGGACGGGTTGTGAGGGGAGTCTCACTTCATGGATACACATCTTATTTGAAGTTTGCTTTTTCTGCAAGAGACGCATTTGACATAGACAATGTTAGAAGAGAATTTACATCTGTGACTCTTCTAGAGCAGTCATGTTTCTCACTGGCTGCTTGGCCAGCTTTCTGAATCTTCTTCCTGGAGCACCTTATGGAGGAGAGCCTAAACACCCCAAATACCAAAGATACAGACACCATGGTGCTGTTTGCTAAAACAATGTGGGAATGATGAACTTCCCAATAATCAGGAATTAAGTGACATCAAGTTGTGCCTATGTAATTTATCTTGTTTTTCAGCAGGATAGTGATGCATGAATGCAGGTATTGATTTGAAGCAGTATTTTATGGTATTCTATGTCTGCTTAGACTAGAAGTTCATACAGACATAGGAATACCAGTAATTTTCCAGTTGAGAAACATGAGATTAAACGGTTTTAATGACTTCTGGTACAGTAGCTACTAATTTAGCATGTAGTGAAATAACACTACATGCTGCAGAAGATGATGATGAGTCAGTGCAAAACCATTGTGGCTTTTTTATTTACATCTTATTGTGGTTTTTTTTCTTGCAGGTCTTCATGTGCCATTAAAAACGGGGCTTCAAGGCACTGTGAGAAATCAGTGGCTGTCCCTGAGCCAAGGCAGCCTTGCCTGTCAGGGATGGTTTAGGCAGTTACATAAGTGTCCCCATAAATCTCCAGTGGTGGAGATTTTACAGCCTCTGTAAGCAATGTGTTTCACTGCTCATCTACTCCAACCACCAGAAAGATTTTCCTTATCTGTTGCAATTCTGAACATGTTACTCTTTTCATTGAGCACTGGAAGACTTATTTTTCTTTCCTCTGTATGAAATTGTAATTTTTCATGGTTTTTTCTAGACTGGATAAGCCTGGCTCTTCCATGAATTTGGTCAGAAATCTGAAAGACTTCTACTACATTCATACTAGTCTGAATTGTTCTTGAAGTACAATACTCAAAATCAACACAACCTTGTGAAAGATTGTTATCAAAACTGAGACTAAAAGCTACACAAGCAAGTAGAGTATTAGAAGTTGATTCATGGATCTGAGAAAAATAACAGAGCCATCTTTCAGTTTTTATTTCACAAGCAGCTCTTCTTATGGAAAAAAAAATTGTGGAGTTTTAGCTGTCTTTCCAGCCACCCAACATTGCATCAAAAGCAGTTAATTTGCTTAAAAAGAATGGTATGAAAGCTAGATTTATAAATAGGCTACTATTGGTAAACCATTGTATTAGCCCCCAAGCTTTCCTAGATCAACAGCTTCAAATAATGCAGTCTTTCTGGTAGATTGAAATTCAATTACTTGAAAGGGACATAACAGAAAAAGGTTCCTGAAATTGTAAACCCAAAGTATTTGAAGTAATGAAAACACTGCTACTGCTTCCTTCCTTACAAAGAGCTGTACTTACAGCCAATTAATTCTTTGCAGTAAGGCGAGCACATTAGGCACAAACTTCTCCACATATAACTAAAGAGAGGAGCAGCAGCAGATCTCCTTTGTTAACTTTGAGGGGAAAAAAATAATTCTGAGATTTCTTAGCTTCTAAGGAATGGAAAAAAAAAGTAGTGTTATGATTTGCATACCTTATGAAGTTGGAGTTTTATAGTATGTTTTAATTACATGTAGGTGATGACAATAGTATTTGTGGGTCTGCTTTCAAAGTAAGTGTTTTACTTCACTGGAATGTCATTTTTGGTATTTTGCAACACATACCAAAATAATGACCTGTAAAAGTTTATCAGCAAGGGGTTTTTTGTGCTTAGGTGTAAAATTTATCAGGTAGGACTAAATCCATTGTTAAAGTTCAGAAATGTGGAATGAACAAAACTTTTTTAACATTGTCACGTTATGAATTTTCAGAGTCTCCCTCTGCAGTACCAGTTTCTAATGTGGAAGTGGTTTATGCTAATTTAAGAAAGCCTCAGAACTACTGAGGAGTTCTGACCTGTAGTAGGCAAACCTATTTCATTTATAATACATAAAAGATAAGGATTTCCTTTTGCAGAAATTATGCTGAGTATGCAGCTGAGAATAGAATACTAGCTGATTAAGGTGTTGTTCAAAGACAAACTTAAATTTTTAAAAGTAGTTTAATTAGAGATTAAAATTATTAGGCTGTAATGAAAAGCATAGTTATCCTGAAGGAAAAGATTTTTAAAAATATATGAAATTAAGACAATTTCCCTCATGACAAAACCTTAAGATTCTGAAGCACAATTTGTGTTTTACTCATTAGTTTATCATATCTTTGGTCAGAAAATCTGTTGCTAGCAACAAGGAGCTTGTTAAGCAAATTAAGCAAATTGTCAAATACAAAGATAAGCCTGAGACACAGTCAATGAAATTGAAAAGTGGATAGAGAATGGCTAATACAATAAATCTGGCAGAGATATTTCAGATATAAAGATAATACCTTTTAGTATTTTCTATCTCATGAGCACTGGATTTAATTGAGAATAACATTACTTGATACTATCAGTTATTTTCAATAACTTGGCAAACACCTTCATATTTAAGAATAAGATTTAACCATCAGGGATTAAGGTGAACATTATGGGTAAAAGCACAGTTTTGCAGCAAAGCACGAGGGAGAAAGCTGACACCAGCTAGTAATCAGAATCAGCAGGCCAGAGAAAGAGACACCTTGGGTATCTGTGTGTCCTCAGCAAGCCACAAACTTGTAAAATGCTCAAGTTTATTCTTAACTTGAGTATCTTTGTAAAATTTCCCCATTTTAATAATTTCCACAGAAGTAACTTCTTGTTGGGGTTTCACTACATATGCAAGGAACAAAATGCTCACAACACATTCAAGTTTACAGTAAGTGCTAGAGAAAAATAACACTGCAATTGCAAATCCATTAAGGATTTTTTTACCAGTTTCTAATTTGTTGCCAGAATTTGTCATTAACTCGTGTTTTGTATTAATACCAAAATACAGTGACACTTCACATACACTGGAGCAATTTGTTAAAAACTGCACTTTGGGACATTTGTCAAATCTAAGGTTGAATAACTGACATTTCCCAACTTTAACCTCTAAAATACAGAAGCAAAACAAGTTTAATTCAGCGTAATTCTATATGCAAAATTCAAAAATGGCCTCTGACATTGTCTGAAATATAAACTTTCTTTGGCACCAAGGAAGTTTTTGTTTGCTAGGAAGTTGGTTTTTCTGAGATTAAACCTTGGTCAGCATTTTAGTCACCCCTGATGGTGGTTCAGGATAATCAGCTACTTAAGATTAATGGTTTGAACATCAGTCTTAAGCAGCAAAGATCTAACGTGGCCCACCTGAGTTTTTATGTATCAAGATGTTGATATTCCACATATATATGATATATAACACATGTATGCATATACTATACACACTACACATTATATATACACACCACGTATAAATAAATATATATATAGTGCACCTACAAGGGCCAAAAATCTTTTGCAGCTATTCTTGCCAGTTAAGGTACAAGCACAATCATCAGGATTCAACAACCAAGAACTGGGTATGCCAAAACTAAAATATAGTCTGACACAATAATTGTGCTTTTACTATTCTTACATTTAATAGTGCAAAAAGAAAAAAAAAGCCAGTAGTTTACTATTCAAAATATTCCTAACTCTAAAAACATTTGTTTGCAACTAGAAAATGCAGTAGCTGTTTTGCAAAAACATGAGGTAAAATACTGAGGCCAAATTATAATGTTAATACTGTTTTTGTGGAACTGAATTATAAAATCAGCAGTTGTTTATACAACTGTAAGAAAAAAAGCTTTAAAAGATCTTTTGCCAGGCATATTGGCAGCATATATGAAGCAAAGATAGTAAGTCCATTTGAAGCTCAAGCTGTACAGAAGTCAATGTGTGCTAGTAATTCTCTATGGTGGCTCGTTGGATATAGCACTTTACATCTGGGACACTTGAGAAAGCTTTCATCAAGGAAGCTGGAATGTTTCAGGGGAGAACTTCTGTCATTTGTGGTCAGCTTCTTGTCAAATACAGCTTGCAAATCTTCTTGTGATTCCACACGTCCTGATTCCCGGAGTTTCTGGAAAAGGAGGAGCTTCACTGTAAGACTGGGACATGCATGCACTGATCAAACACTGTAGGAAAATATATTAAAAGCTTGATGGCACACAAGCCTTGGGTGTGTTACAGCACCAAGGACTGTGCCCTGTTCACCAGCAACAAGTCTGAGTGGAAGCACATTGCATCTTTGTCATGGTGCAACAGACAAAACGGAGTCACACACTGTGATGCAGAATACAGAGCGTTCCCTGCTCAGCACCCTGACTGTTCTGGAGCTGCTGCTGCAGTGCTCCTGCTCCGTGCTTGCTGCAGAGCAAAGCAGTGCCTGCCTGCCTTGCACAGGGCTCTGCGCCTTGGGGAAACAGACATAAAGCATGGAGGAGCACTTACTCAGTGTTTGAAACAAGATCCCAAAGCAAGAAGATGTATGTTTGTGCAAAATCCCTGAGTGAATTCACCTGTGAGTTGAATATTCAGTACATACCAGAGGTTCCAGACGGGTTATTTTCTCCTTGGCCTTGCGCAGCTCCTTGAGAACATGGCTTAACTCATCCTTCAAGTTCTGGCGATCAAGCTTCCCGTTCTCTAAGTCTGTGGTACACATCTGGATCTGGCAGCCCAACAAAGGGAAAACATAAAGTCAAAGTTAGTATGAATTGGGAGGAATGTTTCCCATTTATATATTTAAAGTCAGTTTTGCTCTGCAATAACATCTTAAAATGGGATTAAAAGGAAAGTTTAAAAATTAAAAATTGCTGTTGCTTTCATTACAGTGAAATTCACACATGCCCAGTTATTAAAATCTCCCTTAGAAGAGGTACAGTTTAAAGTTATTTTGATTGGAGAGCGTTTCAATTTCAAATAAAGAAAATAGAAAATATGGCAATGCAATTATTTCTATAACTGTATAAAAAATATATTACAAAACTTTAATTAGGTGATTAGTTTTAGGATGTTTCCTGTGCCTTATCTGAGGCTTTAACTGTTTAACAAGTGATTGTGGAGAAAACAGCATCAGGTTTGATCATACCCTCTTATCAGTACAAGGTTACAGATTTTCCTCCTGACACACGTCAAAATTTTTGAAAGCATCAAGAGATTATGTACAATTGAATATTCATGCCTAGCATTACTTTATTTGATATACTAATCATTCTTAAATGTGAAGTTAGTCTAGAAAGACGTTGTGCCTAACACAGATTAAATATCAGCACTTTAGCATAAAATTGGGTACCTGTTGTTCCAACAAAGCTATTCTTGTGTGTTCTGCCTCCTGTCTGAGCAATGATTTACGAAGCAGTTGCACCTACAAGGCAGATGAACACTTGTAACAAACAACTTCCATATACAATAGTTAATAAGCTTAAAAAGAATTCATTTATAATGAGATGGAAGCAAACTCTTGCATTCCAATGCCAACAGAGAATGTATGTCTGTTATGCAAGAACCAAACTCAATTCAAATCACTACTTCCCCAAGGAAAACCCTAGTGAAAAATTATTATTGCACCAAGAAGGGGGAATGCAGGATGCTGTTATTGTTAAAAAAAAGAAGCCTAAAATGGAAGTCTCCGAGGTGATTGCCAGGATGCTGACAAAAAATATTCTCACAAAACATATGTTTGCACTAACATGATATGATGTTAATAAAAACAAACAGTGCAATTTTTAAATATAAGCGAACAAGTTTAAGGGAGAGAAAGTACTATATTACAATCATTAAGTAAATGCATACATTAAAATATCCTCTGCTTTCAGCATGTATCAACTTTTATGACAATGCTGTTGTTCAGCTTCAAAAAATAAAATAAAATAAACATATTTTAATAATTATTAACCAGTGAGAACCAGTCTGTCTTTAGAGAGCTTAAGTGTTGTTTTGCTTTTGGCCTACTTTGGTGTCTAGTAAATGTTATTCTCGTATTTCAAATATCAGTTGTATTTTAGCTGCCAGGTGACAGCAAATATTAGTGGTATTCCATAGTTAGGAGCACATGATAAAATGAATTTTTAGCTTTCTTGTTCTCACTTACTATTAGTCTCAAGGATGAACTATATTAGAATCAATTCAATATTTTCTCCCTTCTCTTTTGTGTTCCTTAAGACTAGGGAAATAAATGAACAAAGTTTCTCCTTTAAACAATTCAGTTTAAACAACAAGGACATGAGTCTAGGTCTATGTGAAGAACAGTTACCAGAGAGAGGGATGATCCATCTGATTAATTATGAATTTTCATCTCTCTTGATGCTTTGCTAATGATCTCAGACCTCCAAATCCATCCACTTACCTGACATAAAAGATCTTCAGACTTTTCTTTTTCTTCTCTGAGCTGTTCTTTGATAGTTTCATTTTCCTGTTTTAGTCTTTGTGCTTTCTCTTTCATTTTATTTTCATTTTCTCGAGTCTTCATTTCAGCAACCCTTTGTGACTGCAATAAGGCATTCAAACTCATCATCTCCCCTTGTGTTTCTTCATATGTCTTTTTAAGTTCGTTAAGTTCGGCTCTCAGCTGGGTTATAGTGCGTCTTTCATTCTCAGGATCACCCTTGGTTAGAAGCAGCTGTTCATAGTACTCTTGCTTTTCCTCTTGTAGATGACCTTAATGAGTCAGAAATAATTGAGTTAGTAATGTGAAAAAAAAACCCCACTTAAAAATTAGAGCACTAAATCTTTAACAGCATTTTAAGGCTTATTAATAGAAATTGAAATAGTAGGCTATTGCACAGCCCAGATTAGAACCAAACTTTGATTGAAACAGCTTTCAGTATTTAAAATACATTAAGTGTCCTTACCAATATACTTACTGGAAAACACAGTTCTTCTAAGGCCTCATGCATTATACTGACACATGGGAATCTGACCCAAAGACACTGGATTCCTACTTCTATTTTTAGGCTCTTTAGCCAAGCTGCTGGCATTACTCCCTCCCCAGAGATACCCTTGGGGATGGGATAGATTCTACTTCAACCTTTTTGACCAAAGCCAGACCTTCCACTGTCTTCTGCAGACCATCTTTTCCATATAGTATGCTATAATTTACTTCTAAATAGTAAATAGAAAGGACTAAGACAGTTCTTTTGATTAAAAATGCTTGCTTCTTGGGTAGCAATTATTACTTAAAGCAGGGTTAGAAAATTTCTGCTTGTTAACCCAAGAAAAGTTTAATAAGTAGGAAAAAATTAAGAGGCAGACTGCAAAAATTCGGGAGCAATACAAAATATACGTAGAAGCAGAATGAGGGATGCAGAACTTCATGGACTTTGCTGATTTTTGGCACTGTAAGTTTTGTGACTTTGATACCTTTCCTATTGAAGACTCACCCTAATTATTCAAAGTGCAATTTACTAGGGAGAGTTTCCTGCTTGAATGTTCTCCCTTCCCTCAGCTATGAACTAAGGCCTATTTTCTCATTAGCAAAACTCCTTTATAGGGCAGTGACACCCTCAGAAAAAGGTCAAGTTTTTTCCTGGAAAAAGTTTTCATATATATATATATACTTTCAACTTGTACAGCTAGGTTCTTAGAAACTTGGATTCCTGCTACTCCTAGCTACTTGAAGAGAGGAACTTTCTTACACCCTGACTTTAAGTCTCCTGGTTGCTCTTGTGGCAAAGCTTTGACTGCAGTAACTCTGTGGAACATTTTCTGGTGAGCTGAGGCTGCCTTCCTCTGAAAATACTGTTCATAGATTTCTGAACAGCACCAAAACAAGCTTGTGATATTTCACTGTTTTCCAGAAAGATCCAAACAGCAATACAGAAACCAAGCCACTGCCCATGAACTACTAATGGCAAGTCTGTGGGTATGCTCTTACTCCACATTCTTTTTAGTGAATTTACCTTGCAGGTCAATTGCAGCATGTATGAAATCAATAATTTGGTAATAAGAAAAGCAAGTCAATACCTTCTGGTTCATCTGCTAAATATGATTTTAATTTTATTAATACTGAGAGGGTGTGCCTTATTGAGGAACTGCACAGCAAGGAAGTGAGCTGGAGGTGGCCAGATCCTTATTGTGAAACACTGCTTTGGAGAGGTGCCAAAACCTATCACAGGTTTTCTTACCCTGTAACAACTGTTCAGGTGAGTAAAGAACATGGCAATCTTGAGTCATTTTTATAATATTTATTTTGAAAAAAGTATATTTAAAAAAATCTGATCCACACCTAGCTAATAAATCCTTAATGCTTCCATTATGTCTACTGAAAGTGTACTTTGAAGGATGGGAGACATACATCTATTTGCCTCAACACTTTCCACAAACAGAGAGGTTGCTAATAGAGTGTCAAGGCTGTTAAAACCATCTTTGAAGTGGATAAGAACAGGAAGTACTCTTGGTCAAGTAACATAGCTAGATAACAGGAAGCAGAGGAATATTATTTAACCAAGTTTTACAATTAAGCAGCCAAAGCATTGAGAACAAAGTCTTGATTTTAAGTGTGCTATAATTTGTTTTCAGAAAATTTATTCTATAGATAATTATGGTTTGGGTCACTTGTGGGGGTAAAAATGAAGTTGATACCTTCTGAATTTGATTTAGATTCTTGCTGGCCAGCTATTTCTGCCTTCTGTTCAAGTTCAAAGATCCTTCCAAGCAGTCCCCTGACATATGCTTCCCGTTGCTGGTCATACAGTAGCCACTGCTGATTTTTCTCAAGAGCCTTCATAAAAAGAAACAGAAGAACAACAAAAAAGTCTCTGGTAATTAATCAGCTTTTAAAAGTATTTGTCTTATGTCTTCAAAATATTAGAAGTTATTAAAGATAAGCTAGATAAGTCTGCTGCAAATTGTAGTAATCTATACAAAAAAATAAATCCATCTTCATTTGGAAAGTTAATTCAGGATGCTGAGGATAAGTTAAAACTGCAGCAATGGGAAAATGACTTAAAGAACAAAGGCTTTAATGAGTCATGCCTAGATTATGAAGAATTAATTTTTCAATCTCAAATATAAAATAAAGTATAAAATAACAGACCTTAAAAATGGAATAAAATAAAACTGTATCATTGCAATTTAATTTGTAAGAACAAGGACATGGATTTTTTAGCTGCTTGGCTCATCAACTTACTCAGTTTGGAAGGGACCCCAGAAGGTTTCTAATCCAACCTCATGCTATCCCAGGCAGTGTCAGGTTCCTAGAGGCTTCTGAGTTGTCAGCAACCACTTTGTTCTGATATTCCAAGTAAGGTCTTTCAAAGATGATGGAAATCTTAATTTTTTATTTTGCAAGTTTTTGGGTTTTTAAATTTAAATTATTGCCTTGTCACAAAATCATTTTAGGGATTATATTTTAGAGAGAAACATACCCTCTGAGGTCCCATACTACCCCAAAATGTACATGATGATAATTTACATTCTTTTGCATCTCAAGACAGATGGTATGTGCTTGAAATTTACAGGAAACTTACATCTTTCAATTGTCTTTCAACTTCAGTGCTGTTTGTTGCAGCTTCCTGCGGACAAAGAACAACTTGTTAGTGTTGTTTAAAACAGATGGCTGAAACAGCAAATCTACTCCTGTACAGCCATTAATCTCACATAAGTAGCATAAGAATATTTTAAAAATTAAATCAGATGCATTCAAAAATTAAAAGAGATGTGCCTTTTGTGTTTAAAGATCTTTATAGTTGGTTGCTGGGTTTTTTTTGAAGGATCCAAGTTATGTATTTCAGATATTTAAAATAGACTCTTCTGCAAAATATGGGACAAAGATTTACACGGAATTTATTCCATAAGTCTCCAATTCAGTTACATTTAAACATTTCCTAAGGAAACCATAATGTATTTTCTGCTGAACTGCTGTCTTGGAAGTCCTGAAGGGTTTTCCACAAAGAGGTTTTGAAAAATGAAGATATTTAAGAGTATTATTTAAGTACACAAGGAGAGGTAAATGTTTCTTCTATTTTTGTATCTTCATACATTTGACAATGACCCAGACAATCAGGAGAAGTTGGGGAAAGCCAGAGACCTCAAAGCTTCCCTGGGATAACAGGAAGACTGTGAACATCTGGGAGATTGTGCAGGCCTGTCTGCAAGCCCAAGGACAAACTGCCTGATTTTCTGAGCCTGATCCCCAGTACAGTGAGTAGGACTTATGTACACCTATGAGTAGGAGACTTCTTGAGACCCATCTAAAACTGGAGAGCAGTTACAGTCATGTTTCTCCCACTCTGACATGTAATTCTCTGCAGGATACAAAGTGGTTATGAAATTGTGTAGGTATAAGTCAGAGGGAACTTCAGTGAGAAAAAAAATGTACATTACTACCCAAATCCAAACTACATTTTTTCCAACATTTTTCCAACATGTAAATCATTGGAACATGATTTACAACAGAATTTATAGCTGAAAAATACAGAACTTTGAATATAATTATTAAACTTAAACACTTCCTAATAAAAGTAGGATTTAGAGACACTGAACTTGTTTCTATGAACATCAGAGTCCTGCCTCAGTAAAAACTTTCTCAAAATTGTGTCATAAAACTGTTGTTTCCATTTCAGAGCTAGTATGCCACCTAGCAGTTTCAAGCAGCATTGCTAGACTTGTTTTCAAGTTCTCCAAGACATCCAGCCAACACATCATTGTCCTCTGTTGATAAATCAGTTACAATTTTAAAAGAAAATTATGGCTTTAAAGTAATACATATTTTGGTGGTTTATTGACAAAAATATCATGAAAACCTGTTGACTGAATACACATTTTAACACCTCTAATGAAGTTCAGTGTCTTAAAATTTAAAATAAATACATTGCATTTAAAGTGGTATTTCTCAATCAACTGCAATATTAGAAGTACTATATATACATGTGTTACCATTCAAAAGTAGTAGATGAAGATAATTCTGTTATGTATTTGGCTATAGCAGAATTTCTAGAAATTGCTCAACTCCCCTATGGAGTGGAGGGAACCAGCACCATCTGCAGGTCAAAAGCTGGAAAAGAAAGACCTAAAGCCACCTATTTTTAGGCACCTGTAACTTAACATCTTCCCTGTGCCCCTCGGAGAGATACTACTGCATTTTCCAAAGAACATTAGAACGGGGCAGGGTGGAAAAACAACTGTAGAATCCTAAATGGACTTGTAAACCCTTATCTGAAACTCAGTATTAAATTTGAAACTCATTATTCCTGTCCTATCCTATGCCACATTGAAGAATTTACCATGTGTAATGCCACAGAAAGTAAAGACAATTAGTTTGAACAACTGAGGAATCCACAAATGAGGATTCATAAGAGCAGAGAGAAGAAAGATATTCTCATGAGTGAAGCTGAATTAGGTGAGGAGCTGAGTTTGTCTTTATTAGTGCCCCATGTCTCTTATCACTGCTACCTTCTCACTCTGTCTAATCACTGAGCACACAAATCTGAGAAGGGCACAGTGCCTGCCTAAGCAACAGTGGATCATCCCAGTAGTATCACAGGTCACATTACCTGTGTGTGACCTTGAACTAGGGACCTTGCAATACAGCAGGAGAGAATTCCCTCCCCAGCTATGCTGCCTGAAGTGTGCTCTCTGACTCTTCCTCATTTAGAGTTCAATCTGGACACCATCTTGCTTCATACAAGAATATTTCAGCAAGCAACACAGCTTGTACAAAAATTTAAAAACCGTCCTATTTTATAACAGGTATTGGTGCTTAGTGGGCACAAACTCCAATTTGCAATTGCAATATTTCTTCAGTGCTTACCTGAGAAGTACTACTGGCTTCGTTCTCAAGATCAGAGCATTTTGTCATGACTGCAGATAAATTATATTTTAACCTGTTAATTTCTTCTGATAGAGAACAAAGTAACTGTTCTCTCCTTTCTGCTTCCTTTGTTTTTTCCTCTAGTTGATTTTGTAGTGAGGACACTTCACTATTCTTGGTTTTGGACCTAAGCTTTTCTTTCAGGTTTTGGATTTCTCTGTCCTTCTCTCCCAGAAGATGGTTGTATTTTTCTTTTTCTTTCTCAAGCAAAAGTATTTTCTAAATGAAACAGAATAAAAAAAGAGTAAGTGTTAGTCTATGCATCAAATGCATTAGCAAGTTTAACAGTAGTTTGAGATTATCTGAGCAGCAGGGTCTAGTGGAAGGTGTTAGAACTAGGAGATCTTTAAGGTCTCTTCCTACCCAACCCATTCTATGACTTTATGATTCTATGATAAGAATATCTCACTTTCAAAGATCTCTCTTAGCCTTTAATTAGCTGAGAAAATGACTTTTAACTCAAAGAAGACAATACCGGAGCGATCATCTGAAATATACCAAGTGATAGTAAAACCAGTCTGAAATAGACAAAACAAGGAGAGAATGCAAAGAACCAAGTTTCACAGGCTAGGCAGGTACTCAGTTTGAATAAAGATCACCACAGCATATGACCCTAAAACAAAGGCAGTGCAAGAACTCCAAAACACTTCCAGCAGAGAGGTTGGTGCTACATTTCTTAGTATATTTCTTATCATATTTGGTAGGATTTGGGAAGCAGCAGAGCCTTCTTGCAAACTACATGACAGTAGTTACAGAAGAGTTATAATAAAGCATTCAGGAGAAGGATCTTGTTTTCCATGTTATCTGGTCCTGTAGTTTCAAAATGTGTTTTAGTAGATATTTTCAACATGCACTCTTTTTCCAGTTGGCCTCCAGCACAGGTAATCATTACACACAATTAGTACTGCATTTAAGATGTCATGGGGCTCTGCATGAACTTCAGATGTGATAGCATTTAATCCTCCTAAGGCTGATGTTGAAATCCTGCATGTTGACATCAAGTCATTAGAAAGAGAAACTGAAAGCAAGTGATTTTGAGAGCGCCTCAATTAGGGAGTGGTTGAACACTGCTCACTAAAATTAAAATAGTGACACCAAAGAGTATCCGGTGTATCTAACATAATGGTGATTTTGCACCTGTTTTTCCTAGTTTATAGGAAACCAGTATTAAGTAACCAACACTGAGCCAACAGCAAACACCAACAGACTCAGCAAATACACTAAGGAATCTAGCCAAAATTGTGCAGGAGCTGCCCAGCCATAGCTCATCCTTGGCTTAGGACTTCTCAACTGACGCTGTGGCACAGAAACATGACAAGCCCTTTCGTTAAAAAGAGTGGCCTAGAAACATTAGTATGCCTAGTCAACATCAGTTGCATCCTTTTCTAGACTCCATCTAAAGTTTCCCTGTCCTGGGAAGCCTGACAGGGTGCGACTAGGTCACCTATTAAGTCTTGAACTTCTTTCTCTGCAACCACAGATTTACCTCGAGTGGAACAGTCATATAGACATACAGATGCTCCAATACCTTGTCGTGTCTTAGATTCTGCTCTTTAGCTGCAATGGAAGAATAATGTAACAACCCAATTACAGTTTCATTTACCTATAGCTGAGTGGGAGCTTGACAATTCAATTCAAACAAACACTCTGCACTTTTTGGCATGTTCTTAACCAAATGTTTTCAAACATTAAGCTCTTTGCAGGAAGTGCTTAAAAGACTTCTCTGAGACGTGTTCTATCGGACACATGAGGACAGGTCTTAATGGACTAATTGGCACCTCTGGCCTCAAATCTTTGTATTTACCAGCCTTGTCAGATGAGTGTGATTTTTATTACCCAGCTGTCATTGAAAAAAAATCTGAGAATGAAAGTGTGAAACTAAAAGTTTGTCTGGGCTGTCTAACACTACTAAACCAGTTGTGACATCAAAAGTTTTGAGAAGAAAAGTGGGGCTCCTGCTCCCGAGGCCGAGTGCCGTCTCCGTGGGACGCGGCCCGCGCTGGCTCGGGGAGAGCCCGGCTCACCTGCAGGAGCTCGCTCCGCTCCGGGTCCGTCATTTTGCCTTTGCCTGTGGCCACTTCCTCCATGGATTTCCGCGCGGCAGCGCCCTCCCGCTTACCCTTCTCGAGCCCACCGTCAGCTCTGGAGCTGCCCAACTTCAGGCCTCCCTTGCCAATAATTCGATCTATGGCGGTCTTGGCGTTCATCTTTAGGCGCCTGTACGAACCAAACGAGGCACTACGGAACAGCGATCCCTTCTAGCGGGCAGGACAAGGCTTCCGACAGCTGGAGGCGAGCGCAGGCGGCGCGGGCCTTCCCGGATCCCGCGGGGCTCACAGGGGACGCGAGTCACGGCGCGGGGGCAGGCCCGGTGCGGGGGCACGGCCCGGTGCGGGGGCACGGCCCGGTGCGGGGGCAGGCCCGGTGCGGGACACGGCCCGGTGCGGGGGCACGGCCCGGTGCGGGACACGGCCCGGTGCGGGGGCACGGCCCGGTGGCGGCTCCGTCCGGCCCGTGCCGCTTCCGGGAGTTTGAATCCCGCGGCTCCGGGCCGTCACTTCCGGGGTTTCCGGATGGTGCCCGCGGGGCGGTGGCGGCCGGGGCGGTGTCCCCTCCTGTCACCGCCTCTCGTGTCACCGCCCGGCCGGTGCCGTTCGTACCCGGGGCTCCCAGCCGCCTGTGAGCGGCGGTGCTTGGCCAGCAGCGGGTGCTGGACGATGGAGCGGGTGCTCGGTCGAGTCTGCAGGGCCCGCTCAGTGCTGTCTCTTACGTGTCTGTGTCCTCGTTCCTTCCTGAACACGTGGGGTTTTTCTTCTCCAGAAATCCTCTCCATCACCCCAAATCTAATAATTTTAGAAATTACAAAGTAAGCTAGGGTAGGTCTCATGTGACCGTGTAAAAACCAGGCTGAACTGCCCTCACTTGTGACCCCTTTTGCTCCCTCTTGCTGGCTTCCCCTCTCCTCTCTCCTTGGGGACACGTGTGGCAGTGGCAGCGGGAACCTCTCGGGTTTTTGCTTTACTCACAGCTGAGAAAAACTAACGCTGAGCACGGGGGAGCTCCGAGCTCTTGTTCTTGTCATGTAAGTGTTACCCAGTTCATGTTACCACAGTGTTTGTGCACGTGTTTAAGACAAAACATTCATATGCCTCCAAACTATACAGAGAGTCTTGTCACTTTTAATTTATTTTTTGCACGCGTTTCCTTGATACTTTTAAAATTTTAGTTATTGATACATATTTTAATAATTCTACTATAAATCTACTATATCCAGGATGTTCCATGAGGAAGCTGCAGTGTCGTTCCAGAGTACAACAGGAGAGGGAGGACTTGCACTGGTTTTTGGGATCATCGCCGGTTTCTGACTGGGCTGGCACGGAGACAAACCAAAAGCATTTGTGAACAATGAAGTTCTAAAAATTAGCGGGGAAAAATATATGCCATTGTGCAATTTCATACCTTGGTATACCGAGAGGCAGATGCTGTTTAAATCGAATTCTGGAGTCGTGCTTAATGTTCTTGTCGCTTAAAGCTTATTCCAGCCTTGGTTTCTGACGAGAGATTTATCACGCAGTTTAAGAATAAAAGCAGCAGCCAGAAACCTCAGTTTCTGCAGCGTGCTCTTTCTGTTGCAGGATTTCACTAGCGAGAATTCTTTCTGTGCAGCAAGACAGAGCCCGGTGTCAATTTACAGGACTGGTTTTTTCCCAGAGCTTTGAGCAGCCAGTCCGTCATAGATCCACCCATAGACCTCCTTGCTGTAAACCAGTAATTCCCTGCCTCCTCTTCCTGCTAGCATTGCAGTCCAGAAGTTAAGGACTGTGAAACTGAAGATTTCATTCCTTCGGTAGTAGTCAACATTTAGACAAGAGGGAAACAATGCTTCGGGTGATTGTGGAATCTGCTACCAATATCCCTAAAACCAAGTTTAGGAAACCAGATCCTATCGTTTCTGTTATTTTTAAAGGTAAGCAAAACTGTCATAAATGTAGCCAGGGAAGAAGTTTTGTAAAGGATAGTGCCCTTTGTAAGTATCTGAAAGTCTGGGAAATCATGTTTTCCTGCAATTACATTTGATGTAATTTTGGGGAAGACTTTTTAATTAGAGACAGGAGTTACCTGAATGCAGTTTGAGCTGGGTGGAGCGCATTGGTCTGTTTAGAGCAGCTGTGCTTCTGTTTCAGGATCCACATTTTACAAGTTTTTCCGAATGATTAACCTGTTGCTTTAAAAATAAATCTAATTGCATAAATGAACCCACTTTTAATTCTGATATTGAAGATTACCTTGTTTTCCATCTGAAAAATCATTCCTGTCTTGATTACTTTGAACAGGCACTGCTCACTGTCACACACATACAATAAACATGTGATTTATTGTTGTTACAAGTAGTATACTGAAAAACAGTAGTACTATTTCGGAAGGTGTTTGATTTTGGTTTTGTTTGGTTTGGGGTTTTTTTGTTGTTGTTGGTTTTTGGTTTTGTTTTTTTTCACAAACAGAATCACACATCAAAATTTTGCCTGTTGAGATTATTTAATTACAAGATTTTGGAAGGAAACTGTATTTTTCACTTTCATTGCTCATCAGTTATATATGGGAGAAGGAGAAGACTGTGATAAAATTAGCATTTATATGTAAAGCTCAGTGTGTTTTAGAGTGTACTTTACCTGTTGCCAACATTACCTCACTTGGCTAGACTAGAGGAACTTGATTTCTGGTATTGATTTATTTTTAAGGTGCCAAAACCTTTAAGCGGTTTTGGATCATATAATACATCAAACCAAACTGTGACAAACAGGTGTCTTATCTCCTGGTGACCTGATTTCCTAACTGTGTACTGAAATTCAGATGGTATTTTAAAGTGTGAAAAATCCTTGCAGGAGTTTATCACCTTTAGAAACCAAATCTGAAATCATGACAGCTATAGGCTGAAAAAGGACGAGGCACTGCACATGCAGAATCTTAACTTTCAAAGTAACAAGTTTTCAGATACATTTATTTCAGCATCAGAAAGATGTGAAGTCATTCAATTTCCTTTAGTTTCCTCCTTTTTTTTCAAGGTTTGTCTTTTTTTTTTTTAACCACCCTGTGTGTTAGAACAAGCGGCAGAGCCTGTCTCAGTAGCTTTTGGAACTTCATAATTCTTAAAATATGATTTTACTTGCCCTGCAAAAAGTGAATATACTGTCATTTCTCTGGTTTGTTTCACATTCTGCTGCTTCTTAAGCATCCATTTTCTCTTTCCAGTTCCTTGTCTCTCTTTGCTTTCCTGCCAGTTTTGCCTTTTTGTGTTGCCTCTGTTCCTGCAGTTTCAGACTGCAGAGCTGGTTTATGCCTTCCCTTCTTTATGTTTAAGTGTCTATTTAATCCCCTCCTTGTAAACTTTTCTTCTGTGTGCTCTAATGTAGTTCACTTTTACCTAGTAATTAGAAGTCACAGATTGTTTTTTTCTTCATTGCTTGTTTTGTTTTTCGGTTTTCAGCTTCAGCTATCCAAACACAGGAATTGGACAACAGACATTAAAGGAATTAATTTATATTTATCCTTATATACTAGAATTGGTATTTTTAATGTTCCCAAACATGCTTAGCCACTGTCAGCTTCATAATTGTGACAGGTTTTTAGTGGGATATTTAATTTCTCATTATCCTGACACTTCTATTTATGTGATTTTACTACATACCAACTGTCTGATTTTTTGCTTCCTGTCCAGAGTGATTCAAGGGGGACAGAAAATACCAGGCTTTTACCAGCTATTAAGCAGCTCTGATTTAATTTGTAAGTGGAGTGCCTGGTTACCAAGTGCAAGGACAGAGTCATATCTAAAATATGTTTGACTTCTAGCTGTTTGTGTTTATAGATTTATTTTTTATACACTGCTGGTTCCCCCTTCACCCTCTTAACATGTAGAGATAGGAAACCAGTCTTATTTTGGGAAGAATATGTGAAAGGGCATTAATCTTTAACTTTAGTCCCTACCCAGTGTAAATCCTGGGGGACATGAAAAGCACATTTGGGAGTGCATGTTCTAGGCTGGGAAAAACTTAAGTATTGCAGGACTGTGGCCATGGTTCTGCATGACATTTTCATGTTCTTGTTTGACTCTGGAGTATTCTTGGTGAAGTCTTAGTCAACAGCACTCATTTGACAGAAAATTGCTGTGAAAGTTGGCATTTCATTAGAACAATATTTGGTCAAATTTTAATTTACAGGGCCTTTGCTGATGTCAGCTTCAGTAAATTTAAGCCTCCCATGGAAACACAGTCGTTCAGTCTCAGACCTTTACAGCCATGCTGTGAAGAAAAAACTCATGATACTGCACCTGTTAGTATGAAAGGTCTGCAAATGTTTTTTATGTTAAGACATGTAAGTTAATATGGTTTCATCTATGAATAGAATAGATTTAATCCAATTTTTTTAACTAAACTGGTTACAGACTAGGCAGTTAATATAATTCTTACAGTGATACATATTAGCTGCATATTAGGAGGAAATAGGCAGCTGTTTCAGTTCCGATATAGCAGAGGAGTTTTGTGCAAGCATTTCCCTTTTTTTTTAAACACATTTATGTCCAGTCCAATGGGATGGAACTTTTATTTACTTTAAGGAAAGCTCACAGTTCAAAGAGAACTACACCCTGAGAGCAAACGAATATCGCTATCTGGAACTGGGTGCTGTTCTTGCAGAATTCTGAGTTTTTCACTCAACATGAGACAAGTCATTGGTCAAATTAATATAAAAAACTGTTGCCATTTGCTGAATTGGCACTAGGTGATGATGATTAAATCAGTATAATCATTTTGGTTTGTTAGATTCTCATCTCAGTGTGTAAAAATTGATTCAATTGCTTGTATGTGCAGTCAATGCTAGGATATTTCGTGCTTTGATCATTTGTTTTGGCTGCCTCATTCCACTTTATGCAGTAAAAACTGAGGTGAAATGGCATTTAATTTGATTAATCCAACTTGATTCCATTTGTGCTTAATCTAAGAGCTTTTCAGCAGGCCTGCAGGCCTGCAATGGTTCAAAGCTGTTTTAGTTTATATTTCAGTGTGTGGAAGAAAATAGTTTTAGAGTGTAATTATCCACTGGATTTAAATTTTCTGTTTTGCAGAGAGTTAAATTATCTAAATTTGCCCATTTGATCCTGCAGTTGCTGCCATCATACAATCTTAATTCTCCTTTGACAGAAGTTTTATGGGATACTTAGTTAACTGAAATGTGATACTGTCTTAAATCTTAGACTTAGGACTGTTGTAAAAGATAATATTTGCTTCTGCTATTCCCCACCTGCTCACGTTGATTAAAATGCTAGTTATAATAGAAAAAAAAATTAAGATGGAAACATTAAGTGTTTTGCTATACTGTGATCTTTTTAATGATCAAGTTGTTGTTTAAACAGCTCATCTTAATTTTTTTTGGACACTGAGCAATTAAATTCTTATTACAGTCATTTCCACCTGCGAATATTAACTAGCATGTTATATCATAAGGTAGTATGGTGCCTCCATCAAGATAAAGCAAATAGTGATTTCTTCTACAGTACCACAGTTACTGTAGTTAGTTTTTAAAGAAACAAGTATAGAGTGTTTTATCTGTATCCACTATAATTTCTTATTTCAAGGTAGGGCCACACAAAAAATAGTGACTGGCCCTATTGCACAATTTATCCTGATGTGGTTTAGTCTTGGTTGCTGTAGCTGCAGTCATTACCAGCAGAGGAAAACAGCCTGAGGAGCTGAAACTTTTGTGAGCTCCTGGAATAACTGAGCAATCCACCTCACCCGGCTTGGCAACAGGCGTTTTTGATTGGAAGAAGAAAGAGCTTTGCCAAGAGCTTAAAAACAAATACCACCACCACCCAGTGCATTGAAACAGCGATAAAAGTGTAATAAAAAGGAAGTCAGTAAAGAGACGGGAGTATATCCAAAGTATTTCCTTGGGGAATGAGAATGTTGTACTCTGACTGACCAAAATTACAACTAAAACCCAAGCTGTGCTTCCCAGTGTTTTTTCATCCAACTTTCACACAGATGCATAACAGAAAAAGGTTTTGTTTTTTTCTCAGTGTAATCTAGAATGTGCACATTAGTGGAAACATAAATCTTGCTTTTGTGAAAATGGATAATTCAGAGTGGAAAATTTAGCACCTTGTCAAGAGTTGTTCTGACTGTTGTTCAAGCCAGGACTCACCTTACAGAGTTACATTTTAGCTTAGGCAGGGATCATAGGACTTTTATCCATTAGTTCCATCAGGATCAGGTCTGTAATTTACTACCCTCTTTACAAACTGTCCCTTTTTTCCACTGGCAGTGAAAACATCTGTTCATCTCCCATCTTCTAGAGGGACTTGGAGTATCAGTGCCCAATGCCAGTTATTCTGGGATACCCAGTTTTGAAAATGCTTTGTCTCCTATTAGATAGCATAAAGTTGAATTTCTCTCAGTAGCTTGGTAATTAGTGCTTTGTTCTGCAAAATGTCAGGCCACAGTATGGTATGTTATGAAATCCTTTCCTTTGTCCTACAATGTGAGTCAATATCCTGTATGAATTGTAGACAATTCCTGTTACATAAATGGGAGTCAGTTCTTGTAATTTGCAGCATGGGCTGATTTTTTCAGTACATCCCACTCTCATTCAATAAAAAGGGCCATCACAGTCATCAAGCCCGACCAGTGGGTATATGAACTTGCCCATTTGGCATATCTTTACTCTTGCTTCCCAGGCTAAGTACAGTCATAACTTCAAATACCAAAAATGCAATTATCTTTACTGGAGTCTTTAAAGATGTGGAATGTGTCTAAATCTTGAACTTCTTGTGGTGGCTGAGCATTCTGGAGATCGGCAGCTGCTTTACACCCTGTACTTAAATATGCTTGTTATCACTAATATATGCAATCTCTGTTTGAAGAGCTGTGTGTTTGTCTGTGCTCTTTTGTGCTTCTGAGTGTCAAAAGACTTGTCCTTCATTGGAACTAGATATTGTAACTGAACAGGAAAAATAATGCCAAGCTATGTTTAATTTGCACCACGTCCCACATTCTCATGATTTGTAGCTTGCCCAAGTGCAAATTTTACCATGAAGTATGGAAAATTTGCAATTTTTGTAATTTTTAGGCTACAGTAAGTTTAGTGAAGTCATATCTACACAACCTCTGGAAACCATTTTTTCAGGAAGGATTGCATTTCCTCTTACATGCCATGTGTATTTCATCTAATATTTGCTCATTTAAACCAGACAGTGCTGACACTGTAAGCATATCTCCTTAAGATTGTTTTCCATGTGGTTTTATTCCAGAGCTAAACATTCAAAAATATTTTGTAACTCAAATGTGGTAAATATGTAACACATTTTCTGTACTACTTTCAAAAGTAGTGCTTTACTGCTATCACTTAGAGGTTACTCTTTGGTTTGATATCTCCAAGTCTTTTAGTCTGTCTTTTTTCATCATTATTGAAGGTGAAGCTAAGGGTCATAAAAGGTTGCGAAACCTAAATATTTATTTTGCTTTTGGAAATACAACTAGGTATGCTTAAACAAAACAATAAAAAGCCTCAGCTGCTAAAATTGCCCAGGGGACTTCTTGATTGTAAAACGTTCAACTTCTGGAAGAGGTAAAAAGAATTGGAATATTTGGCTTAAAGTTCAAGCCTTCTTTAGAAAAGTGAAAGGAAAATGATATTATATTTTTGTAGTGCTTTAGCAAAAACAATTAATCATGCTTTGTTTGTATTTGCAGATGAAAAAAAGAAAACAAAGAAAATTGAAAATGAACTCAATCCTGTTTGGAATGAGGTAATTTTTTTTAAAAATAAATCCTTGGTCATTTTAAGACAATGCTTGCAAAGTGGTTAAGTCAGTTTTGACAGCTGAGCATGTTGTTGGAAAGGGGATCTAGTGCTTTGTGTTCTGTCAGGTATAGTAAATGCAGGTGAATGGATTCATCTTGCACCATGTATTACAATTCATTAGCAATGTGTTAATGTAAAATTAGATGGATAACTGATGAGTTTGTGGCCTGGTTTTGTTCTCGCTTTCTTTCGATCAAAGTGATACTCAGCCATTGTTTAGCCACATGTATGGGAACATAATGGGATAATTTATTATGTACCAGGAAAAACCATACAGAATTTAATTATGTACTGAAAGTCTTCATGGTTTATTTGTAGGCCTAGTTTTATGTTGCACCTTCAGGAATATTTTTCTTGGGGAAAATGTTTTCTTGGCAGTGTTTTTTCACAACAATAAATGAAAGTTAAAGATTTTTCTTACATTTTGTAATTAGAATTATAAAGAAAGGGAACACACAACTATTTGTTTAAATTCAATAGCAGCTGAGTTCAGCCAATGTTGGAGTGGATTAATATCAGATATTATGAATGACAAGACAATATGTCTGTTAGTGTGAGGAAGTGGAACTGCAAAAGAAATGATGGTTCACTATTAAGCAATTTAATTGTGCTATTGTTGCTAGTAATTAGCAAACCAAATACATGCTATGAGCATTTTTTACTTTACTTTCACAAATGTAAGCTGGATTTGGTCTCTCACTGAATGCAAAATTTATTTCTGAATAATGTTTTTGTATGTGCTATTCTGCTGTTCATTTTTACATAACTTGTCATTATAATTTGGCTTTGGTCCATTTTTTTTCTTTTTGTTCAGATTGTTGAATTTGACTTGAAAGGAATTGCTCTGGATAATTCATCTTCCCTAACAATTGTTGTGAAGGATTTTGAAACAATTGGACAAAACAAGTATGTTCCTTTTTTCCCTCTCCCTACCACTCCCACCCTAGTATTAAACACAACTTTTAATACTGAAGTACAGGGGGGAAATGGAACTGATAGCTGGTGTTTGATGTGCTCTCTCTTTTCTGTCAATGCCAAGTGGTGTTCTCAGTTGCTATTCTGAAAGGAAGCATGACCATGTAATCTTTTCTTTTTTTCATGGCAGATTTCATATGTCTTAGGCAAACATTCATGTTTACTCATATTTGCCCAATTCCATTGTTAGCTTTTCCTTACTACTCTCTGTCTCCTCCCAACATGTGGATTCTGGTTTTTACAATACTCTAACAGCTCTGTCATAAAATCACTGTGAATCAAGCCAGTGCCCTCAGGTCTCTCATTCTTGAGATTCCTGCAGATCAGTTAGGCAGGAATATATTGCATGCCTCTGA